>VYZV01027831.1:20222-43934 GCA_013401275.1 Pandion haliaetus | reverse complement strand
TTTTTTCTCCAGCCCTTGCAACTGCTTTTTTAGATTGGAAAGTAAAATCCTGAAAAATGGCTCAGTTGACCATTCATCTCTCTGGAAAACTGAACTAGACTGATTCTTTCTGCTTCAGACTCTGCTTATTAGTTGGGTTTCATGTAGTATATGTACGGTGAGGTTTGTAGATAGGTGGATTAGTGCTGTTACATGGCAGGCAGTGGAACGGATGCCCTGCCTCTTTGGAAGAGGCAAATCCTTATTTCTGCCTTGGCTTAAAGAAATCTGAGTTTGAGGCAATGTGTTCTGCTTCTCTTTTCATCAGGGTCTGCAGCACCACTTTAATTTATTGGTATGATTTAGAACATTATTATTTTGCTTTTCTTTCAAGGGGGCTTCTAAGCTGGTCTGAAAGCATCCAAAGTATAACTGGGGCAAAGGCACTGGTGTCAAGAGTATAGTGGGGAAGACTGGAACCGTTAGAGATTTGTATTTGTAGAGGTTGGAAGCAAGATGGTTAGGGAGGGGAGATAGAAAAAAATCAGTCTCTCCAAAGGCAGTGCAGATGTGAAGCCTCCAGTTAAGAACAAGGAAAAGGGGAGACTGTGACTCCTAGACCATTTTTCATGCTTTTCACTATAGAGACTGTTTTCATAGCTCTCTCTACTGTCTATTTCCAGGCTTTTATTATTTAGGCAGTCTTGTACAGAAAACATTGAGCTTGGTAGATTGGCCAAAAGATAGTGAGTGCTACTGAAGTCTTTTAGCTGTGTTTGCCTGAAGGGGAGGTTTCCCACCAGTGTGATTTCCTTGAATTGGACATAGAGAGATTTAGCAATGCTTGGATAGTATGATATGCAGATCAAATGGAGCTCACCTAAGTTTTTTAATTTCTGGCAGTTGTTCCTGGTGCTTGACAAGTAGGAGGACATTGCTAGAGATTTAGATTATTTTTTTTCTTTCTTTTTTTTTGATGTAAACATTGTGTTAAACTGGGCTGAAATCAGAGAATTGATGGAGAATTAGATGATATCCAGGATAGTGAAATGATTCAGGTGTGACATTGGTTTTAAGGGTAACCTCCGTCAGCAAACTTGTTTAGAAGTGGAAAGTTCAACTTTTTTTTTTTTTTTTTAAGGTGCTCTTATATAATGTTTGCTTTCAAATGCTGTTCATTGTGGGGGATTGTTTATTTGTTTATTTTCTTAGCAAAATCAGATGGGTCTGGCCTGAATTTTGCTTTCTGTAATCCAGGCAGAGTACCTCAGTGAGAAATTGCTAAGTCTCTTCTTAATGCCCAGCGATTTCCTAAGTAGTGTATCTTACCTTATGGGCCTTGGGTTCATCTAGCTTGCACTCAAGGTGTTATCTCTGCCAGATCCTGATAAAATTCTCAGGAGTCCTGTCTGATTTTGACAGATCTGAGACAGAGCCACTGGGCTGAGACACTTCACAGGGATTCATTCCTTCCATGAGGCCAGATGCTGTTGAATTTGGTGGGGAAGACTTGTCCTAATTCTTAAAGGTCTTTGAATATGACAGGCCATACTAAGGAAGTGGCTTAATGAAGGGAAATCCTGCATGAAAGAGCTTTTGACCCCAAAACTATGAGCTCAGTAATATGCTTTGAGGCTCATAAGAAGCCACTTTATGAACAACTGCAGCTACTTGCATTAGGACCATGTCATCAAAACTTCAAGGTACCTCAGACTTGAGAGAGTTGGCAAGGACAGTTAAGATCTTTACCCTATGTTAGTCAATAAGAATGTCTACTTTAGAGAGACCTAAAATTGCAGAGACAGATGACTTGGATGCTCAGAAGCCAGAGAACCTTCCCCAAACCTTTCCCTAAAATGAAGACCATTGATAATGATATAACGTTCGCATGCACACTGTTCTTAGTGTTATAAACTGAACAAATTTGATACGAAAATCACTGGGACAAAATAGGGAAACCCATGATAATGTAGATAGCCTTTGAATAGGTTCAGTGCTCTTCTGCAAACTTCCGTAAACCTGACTGGAGTGATTAGAGTTAATCTTGCTTTACACTGGTGTAATTCATAGCACATTTTAGCCCTTATTGCCTCATGTTTGATTGCAACTCTGGTGAAAATCATGCTAGGCTGCTTAGTGGTAAATGGCCTTTAGAGCTGTGTTTGCAACTTGGTTGAGATGGGGGGTGTGTGTAGCCATAGAATCTGCTTCAACAGCTCAAAAATTACGAAATCTTGTTTTTTAATTTGGTGAGAGCTAGGCTTAGTGTGATGCGTGGCTGTCATAAAAGCTAACATTAGCCTGTGTGTAGCAGAGTAATTTTTGTTTGCATAATCTGATGGGTTTTGATTTACATAATATTTTTTGGGTGTGCATGCACTCCATATTCTTCACAGAAAGCTTAGAGCTTGACTGTCTCTAGTAAAGGGATCCCAGTTACTTATTGGTGATGCCTTTCTGCTCTGCAGACTGAAATGTGTTTCCTTGGGATTTTTTTCAAATTCAAAATAAGATTAAAATTAATCCTATAGACTGACCAGTAGGAAGCATAGGTCTAAAAGTGGATTTCCAGTTCTGTAAGTGAATGGAGTATATGTGCCTTTTAGCTTCTTGGCTTTCTCAGTTGGATAAAATCTTTAGCATATTTTCCTTCCACTCGGGAGATGGGTTATCAACTTGTAAAGCAGTGTGATGGTACTGTCAATGTTCTTGATTGCTTACAAAGGGTGATTGTAGTTCTCCCTTGTTTGTACTGATTTAACTCATAAGTAGTTCCGCTAATCTCAACTAGCCTTCTCCTTGTTCCCAAGCTTTTAACCAAGATCAGATTATGTATTTTTTCAGTTTCATCTATTTTGTTTGTTCACTTGAACTTACTTGTTTTACTGCTGTCAGTGTCACCAACCTAAATATGTAGGTTTTTGAAGGCTGATACATCCTTCAATACATAGCTGGGAGTTCTGGTGTGCTATATGGAAAGAACTGTTTGCTGTTTTCCTAATATGATGGGGAATGACTTCTAATACGGAAAAAGAGGAATACATGGTAAAGGATGAGTGATAAGAACATTTGTTGTCATACTAAGTTGCCCAATGTGGTTATGGTTGATATAACTAGGGAACTCAGAGCTGTGTCTGAAGGATAAAGGAAGAAGACGTTTCTGTCTCATGGTGGTATGTGCTTATACATGCTAGCCAGCATAGGCTAACTGCCTTTTTATGAAATACACATTTATTTCTAAGAAGCAACTCTGAAAAGAAATCACTAAAGCAGACAATCCATCAATTTAAGCAATTATAAATGGCATGTGTATGATTAGACCTGACTTAGCCATGTTTAATCTAGATGTACGTCTGTGATTTTGACAGGAGAGTAACTTGCTTAAGTGAAGGTATAAATTTTGTATAGACCTGTATGCTTACTCAATTTGCTGACCCACTATAGTGTTAAGGGGCACAATACATTCTGCAGGGTGTGATGTGTTATGTAAAGACTGAAATAGGAATTTGGGGTGGACGTGTTACAAGTGCAGACTGGTCAGTGAGAATTGATGTGTTCTGTACATCTGCCACTGTAGAATGGTTAGAAATAGCAAGTTCAGCAAATTGACATTCCTGGTCACTTCTAAGGAGGAAGAAAAGGAGCCTTTACAAAAATACCTTAGAAGTACTTCTGACATTTTACAAACTTGAGTACATTAATCCTTAACCTGTGTGGCAGGTTAATATTACCAAGGGAAAAAACAAAGGCATAGGAAGATCGAGGCCCAGATTCAAAAGACTTTGAGGTAGGTAGCTCCATGTTGACTGTTCCCACACGATGGTTTCCATAAAGTTGGGCATATAGGTATTTTGAGTTGTTGTCTTGTGCCTTAACAGGATAAGTATCCCCGTTTGTTGTCAGCCGTAGTCCAGAAAAAGTGCCTTCTCTTACTTGACACCAGAACAAAACATGCAAGACAGCTCATCTCAGCAGTATTCCAAAAGAACTAGAATCATATTCATGAAGCTACTATGGCCCTCAGTTATGAAGAGGTGTAGCTATTGGCTCTCTTTCTTCTACTGTTGTATTTTAATTGTAATACAGTGGTGCCTACACTTTTTGGTCAGAATTGGAGATGTGTTGTACTTGTTGCTGTACAGATTGTACCAACCTGTTGCCCTGGTGCTAAAGCCCCTATGCTCAGAGTAGACGGAAAGAACAAAGGAATTAACATTGCCCCATGCCACTGATGAGGAATTGAGGCTTGGGGGAAAAAGTGATTATTCAATGACGTGAAGGGAGTTTGTAACAGAAAGGAATTGAATTTGGACGTTCTGGAGCTATACTTGTAGCATTTACACATCAGTGTGACTAAGCTGGCATTACTTTCAGGGGAAGTGACCTCTCTTCCTGTTCAGGTTGGGTGGTTTTTGTGTGCTGGGTTTGGGTACAGACCTGGGTTAGTTAAACCCTTTTTTTTCTTCCTGGATCGGCTTTCACCTGCATCAGTTCTCTGAGTCGGTTTACCACATGGACAAGAAAATACTTGCAGGTGGCATGATGTCGTCGTTTAACCCCAGCCAGCAACTAAGCCCCACACAGCTGCTCACTCACTTCCCCCTGCTGGGATGGGGGAGAGAATTAGAAGAGTAAAAGTGGGAAAACTCGTGGGTTGAGATAAAGACAGTTTAATAAATAAAGCAAAAGCCATGCACGCAAGCAAAGTAAAACAAGGAATTCCTTCACCACTTCACATCAGTACGCAGGTGTTCAGCCATCTCCAGGACAGCAGGGCTCCATCACGTGTAATGTTTACTTGGGAAGACAAATGCCGTAACTCCGAACGTCCCCTCCTTCCTTCTTCTTCCCCTGGCTTTATATACTGAGCTTGATGTCATATGGTCTGGGATATCCCTTGGGTCAGTTGGGGTCAGCTGTCCCAGCTGTGTCCCCTCCCAACTTCTTTGTGCACCGCCAGCCTGCTCGCTGGTGGGGTGGGGTGGGAAGCAGAAAAGGCCTTGACCCTGTGTAAGTACTGCTCAGCACTAATGAAAACATCCCTGTGTTATCAACACTGTTTTCAGTGCCCCATACTACCTACTATGAAGAAAATTAACTCTATCCCAGCCAAAACCAGCACACACGAGAAGGTTCAACTGCTGCTTGTAGCATTAGTGTTAGCTTCTGTGAGTTTCAAGTGTATGTGAAACTGTAACATATGACCTTGTCCAAAGTTTGCGGTTGCTAAACAATTTTTTCTCTGCTTTAATACTTACCTTAGGTACTGAAGTACCCATCTGTCGTGGTTTCAGCTCAGTCGGTAACAAAGCACCACGAAGCCGCTCACTCACCCCCCACCCCCACGCCTGGCCACGTTGGGATGAGGAGAAAATACAAGGGCAGGCTCATGGATCAAGACAAGGACTGGGAGGGACCACTCTCCACTTATGGTCACGGGCAAAAGACAGGCTCAACTTGGGGAAGAAACAAAATCAATTTAATTTACTACAAATAAAATCAAAACCAAGGATATTAGGAAGGAAAACCAAACATCAGAACACCTCCCCTCGCCCCTCCCGCCTTCCCAGCTCAGTTCCACTCCCGATGCTTTCTACCTCCTCCCCCCGGCAGCGCAGGGGAACAGGGGATGGGGGTTGAGTCAGCTCGCCACACATCGTCGTTGCCGCTCCTTTCCTCAGGGGGAAGATTCCTCACTCGTTCCCTGCTCCACCGTGGGGTCCCTCCCACGGGAGATAGTCCTTCACCGACTTCTCCAACGTGGGTCCTTTCCGCAGGCNCAGCGCGGTTTTTACCATGGAGTTACGGACATCTTCGGGAGCCTCCGCTCCACCGTTCACCTCCATGGGCTGCAGGGGGACAGCCTGCCTTCTCACCATGGGCTGCAGAGCCATCAGCCTCCTCAGGCGCCCCCTCCTCCCCCTCCTTCTTCACTGACTCCAGTATCGGCAGAGGTGTTCCTCTCAAGTGTCCCAACCCCCACACTGCCAGTTCCCCTTCTTAAATATGTTCTCCCAGAGGCACTACCACTGTCCCTCCCCTCCCAGAGGCAGGTCCGACATTTTGGCGCCAGGGACCTTCTCGCAGCTTCTTAAAGGGCCGCCTCTGCAGCCCCCCTCCCCTGCCACCAAAGAAAGCCGCGCCACGTAAACCCGTAACACCGTCCTCCATCAAAACAGGTACCTGATGTCAGTAAGATTTACTGACATTTTTGCTGCTGCTGAATATCACCCAGCTAATCCTGCTGGCAGAGAGCAGGGGTGCATGGAGAAATTTTAGTTTTCTGCCTGTGGTACCCCTCACCATCTTGCATGTTCTGAAGGTACGTGCTACTTCCTTCCATTCCCTACGTGATAATTTACAGAGAACTCAGCAGTGGAAAAATCTCTTTAAATTTGAAGCAGTAACAATTTTGAAATGACTCCCTGAAGCTTAGTAGCTTCACTTCACTTCACTTCACTTCACTTCACTTTACAAATAAACCTCTTATAAATACCTACAGGAAAAACAACCAAACCCCTTAATTACAAAAGATGCCTCTATGCATTCAAAATCTTTGCCTTGTTTTCCTGTCAGGCCTCATTTCCACCAAGGGATCTCTTTCCTAAATAGGCCAGCAGGACTGCTGTGATGTAGAAGGAGATAAATAAATATATATGACAAAGGATGTGAAGGGGCAGAGCCCTGCTTTGACATTGACACAGATAATTGAGTTATTGGGGAGTTAGTGTAAAAGTTGAGTGTTTCTTGGGAGAGATGTCATATGGTGTTCTGGCTGGGGGAACAGTAAGTATCCTCTGGCAACATTTATACTTGCCATTTTTCCCCTTTCAGTTAATGCTTCTACTTCCTTTTGGCACTATTTTCAGCAACTCTGGAATAGATATTTAAGAAAAAAAATTTTAGATACATTGCGGTATATGTCATCTGGTCACCTTGGTAGAGGTCATTGGCAGGTGGGATCCTGCAAGACATTGCTATTTATAATAAGAAAACCAATTCATATTCACATATGCTTGTGTAGGGTTGCCAGAATTTAACCTTCTCTCTAGACTCTGTTAGGAGTACTCAGATACTTTAACCAGCAATTGAAATGGAAATCTGGTATTCCTATATGAAAAAAAAAAAAAAAAAGATTTTTTTTGCAATGAAACTTGCATGCTTTGCATCTAATATGCACCAAAGTGCAGATATAAATGTTTGATGTTCTGAGTAGTGCCATTCGTTAAGGCATAGAGTTGTATACTAGTAATTACAGATGTTAATTATAGAGGAGAACTGGATTATGACTTTGGGTGCCCTCATTAGGAGAGGACAGTGTATAAGTAGTCCTGGGAGGCTTTGCTAATTGGCGAAAACTTGTTTCATAGCATCTTCCTTGCCTTTTTCACCAGGAGGTAGTAATTTACTACTGCTTATACAAACATCAAATGAGACTCTGCTCCTGCAGGTCAGCACTGCTGCTCAGTGAGAGGAGAACTGAATGTGACTCAGCTTCATTGGTTCATTTCCAGCCTTTCCCCACCTTTCTCCCTCTTTGGCCCTGCTTCACTTCTGCTTTCCTGGATTTGGTTCAAGTAGTCGTGTGCACACCTTTGTGTGGGTTTGCATCCTGTGATGCTTCAGCAGAGACTCCGTTGCAAGGCGTAATATTCACAGAGGGTTTCTTCTGAATTATTAGGTATACCATATGGCAGCTATGGACCGCTTTCCATGTTTCTTTAGGAAGCCAACCATATACGCATGCACAGGCACCCGTAATTCTGGACAGATACATTACATGCAGTTGTCTTGCAACCAGGAGGCCTTAGCACTTCAGGAAACTCAAATAACTCTTCTGTATCTTTAAAAAGGAAAGTAACCACAGGCCCTCTGGAACTCTCTTAAGTTTCCTGTTCAACTAAGCACTAAAACTAATTATTTTGAGATTGAAACAGCACCTTTGAAACATGTCCATGAAATACATAATCAAAGTATCTTGTGTTCGATCATACCGTTGGACAGCTAATTGAAAATCACATTGTGTCTACGTAATGAGACAACTAATATATGCATTTGTGCACTGATGAAATGACTCGTCCCATAGTCTTTTCCCCTTTAATTGCTAGAGTGGCAACTGGCAGAAGAGGACCATGTGCTGGGATGTCCTTGATTAGCAAATCTAACAGATGCAGAGTTACTGTTAGGGACTCCCATGAGTTCAAATACAAGAGGCTCTGAAGGATGGGACTGCTGCTTCCAACAATTTCTGTATAGATGTGCAAATCGGGCAGAATGCATTGGGTTTCCTGCTGTCTAGGAAGTCAGTGGCTAGCACAGCATCTGCCTAGGCTTCATAAACAAACAGAGCATATGTATTTATTGTAAGGAATGGCTTGAAAGTTTTTGGCCTGTGTCCACAGGATCGTGCCATTCAAGACCCTCTCCGATGCCCAGTTGGCTCTGCTACAGCAGAGAGTCACTGCAGAACAGCTGTGTTATGGGTTTACGTGGCGCGGCTTTCTTTGGTGGCAGGGTAGGGGGGCTGCAGAGGCGGCCCTTTAAGAAGCTGCTAGAACGTCCCTGGTGCCAAAATGTCGGACCCACCTCTGGGAGAGGAGTGACAGTGGTAGCGCCTCTGGGAGAACAGATTTAAGAAGGGGAGCCGGCAGTGTGGGGGTTGGGAAACGTGAGAGGAACACCTCTGCCGATACTGGAGTCAGTGAAGAAGGAGGGGGAGGAGGGGGCGCCTGAGGAGGCTGATGGCTCTGCAGCCCATGGTGAGAAGGCAGGCTGTCCCCCTGCAGCCCATGGAGGTGAATGGTGGAGCGGAGGCTCCCGAAGATGGCCGTAACTCCATGGTAAAAACCATGCTGAAGCAGTGTGTGACTGGAGAGCAGCCCGCGGAAAGGACCCACGCCAGGGAAGTTCGGGAAGAACTGAATCCCGCAGAAAGAACCCACACCAGGGAAGTTCGTGAAGAACTGAAGCCCGCGGAGAGGACCCGCGCCAGGGAAGTTTGTGAGGAACTGCAGCCCGCGGAAAGGACCCACATTGGAGAAGTTGGTGAAGGACTATCTCCCGTGGGAGGGACCCCACGGTGGAGCAGGGGATGAGTGAGGAATCTTCCCCCTGAGGAAAGGAGCGGCAGAGACAAGGTGTGGTGAGCTGACTCAACCCCCATCCTCTGTTCCCCTGTGCCGCTGGGGGGGGGGAGGGAGAGAGAACTGGGAATGGAACTGAGCTGGGAAGGCGGGAGGGATGAGGGGAGGTGTTCTGATGTTTGGTTTTCCTTCCTAATATCCTTGGTTTTGATTTTATTTGTAGTAAATTAAATTGATTTTGTTTCTTCCCCAAGTTGAGCCTTTCTTTTGCCCGTGACCATAAGTGGAGAGTGGTCCCTCCCAGTCCTTGTCTCGACCCACGAGCCTGCCCTTGTATTTTCTCCTCATCCCAACGTGGCCAGGCATGGGGGTGGGGGGTGAGCGAGCAGCTTTGTGGTGCTTTGTTACCGGCTGAGCTGAGCTGAAACCACCACAAGCTGGTGTTTCAGCAAGTGAAAGTCTAAAGCTTTCCAAGCTCCAAATAGCATCTGCAAGTCTTGCAAGCAGTGAGTTGTCCTCAGTCAGTCTCTTGGGGATCTGGTGACTCAAGAAGTATTAATGGCAAGCAGTACATCCCTCTTAGCCATATCCTTTGTGTGTTTTTATTCGTTTAGTATCTATCTTGCTCCCTGTGGTAGGGGAAGTGCTGTGCTGTTTTATCATCATGCCATGAAGATGTTTCCTGGAACGTAAGAACACAGGAAGGATTCCTTTGCCCTCCTCTCCACTATGTGTTTTACACTTGTGGAAGACTGTCATATCCTGATCAAATAATCGGTTTGTTTATCTTGCTACAGTTTATAGCTATAGGGAGAGGCAAGATTTATTGTATTATGCTATAGAGTTATTTGCAGGAACTAAGGTTGCTAGAGAAGAAAATTAATTTAGGGATAAATGTAAATGAGGAGAATTCCAGGCTGGTCCTTCCCTCTGAAATGTACTGATGGCAGTAGCCATAGAAAGTGGGACTCTGGGATGTCACTTCTTCCTCAGAAGATTCAGAGCTGGATCAGGGCTTAACTACAGTGGATCTTATGGTCCTATTTTCACGATGATTACTTGCATGATCTCCTTCTCGTCACAGCAAGAACAGCTTTCCAGCTTACTGGGTCATTCATTTGGCCATAGAATTGCCTGGAGAGAGCTAGTTATTTCAGGTTAGCATTTATACATACGTATGTTCATGTATATGATTTTTTATGTGAAATAAATGAAGTCATTTTTCTCAGCCTACAGTCACATAACCAATCATAGCTTTCCTCTGTAGCTCTTGTACTTCCTGACATCTAAAAAAATGTCATAGTGCATTAGTGCTAGGGAGACAAAGACAAGTAAAGAAGTCTACTGATGCTGCTTTTTACATTTAAAATCATGCAACATATCCAGGCGTTTAGGATGCATTTTCTCAGGGGGTTCTTATGACCTCAGTTCCCTGCTGTTTACCTTTTGCAGTCACAGTCTTCTAATTATGATGCCAGTTTTGGGAAAGGTTATAGTCACTTTGACTGGCTTCAAACCTTGCGTTGCAAAATTATATTCTTCTGCTGCTAGTGTCTGACAAAGATCTGGCTTCCAAACAAAGGCAAAGAGGAAGGAATGAAGCAGCAGACCTGCAAGGGGTAGAATATTGTCTGTGTGATTAAAGCTCTTTTATTAGGCTATGGTCTGTAGTGGGAAAGAAAAAGCATGATCTCCACTGATCTGAATTTTAAACAATGTTGAGGATTAGCAGAGGGGCAGCAGATGCACCTATTGAGCTGTAAAGGAAGGGATTCAAAGCTATGTCATGCAGATGGGAGATTATTGTACTGTATCTCCCCACATGTGCCAGTCTGTACTCCTGCTGCTCTGCAGAGCGGCACTTATCATCTCCATCAGCCCTCCTTGTCCCAGAGCACGCACAGCACAATAAACCTGCCTCAGCCCTGCTGCCGAGTTGAGCGGAAGCTCAACCAATCTAAACAAGCAGAAACCGAGCTGTGGCAGCCATTCTGCTGCTGCCGGTAAGATCATGATATGGGCACTGGATGATTCTAACATCCCTCCCTAACACAGTCTTTCAGTCAGCTTAACCCTTTCTATTTGAACAGCTTGGTCTATCGATGCTGCCTATCATTTTGCTACAGACCAGTCCTTTTCCTAGAGAACAGTGAGGGAAATGATAGGCGAGAGGGGAGAGATTTTCCTTCACAGTATTTTCTGTTCTTCTGTCGTTGCTTCCAGAAATTAGCATCCTTTCTCCTATCTAAAATACAGTCTTGCAATTTCATTTTGTTGTTTTCATTAAATGGATCATAAATTCGAAAGTGCTTTCACCAAATTCATACATTCATATATAACATAGGAAGCACCCCATTTTTGCTCTCAGGATTTCTGCTCTAAGTCAGGAGCAGATCTAGTGGCACAAATGGAATTATTCTCCTTTACACTGCTGTAGTGGGGGGTGGGTGTGAGGTTATCTGGAATTTAATAAAAATGATGGTCTGCTGGCCAATTATTTCTGCTCTAGTGTATAGTTTGTAGTTGAAAATACATTAATAATGGTTTTCTAGCTTTTACCTACTCTCACCAACTTAAAATGTGATTGTTGCATGTGCTTGGTTTCCAGCTCTGCCACAGGGTTTCCGTGTGACCTTCAGCAAGTTGACCAATTTCTTCATGCCTAAAGTCTTTATCTTCAAACAGAGAAGTAGTGTATAATTAGGTGTACTCTTTGGCTGCCTTATCTCTTTGGATCATAACCATCTACCCTAAGGCAGGGCCTAGCACCTGTTATGTGTATGCATGATGTTTGTCACAGGAGAGTCCTAGTCTTGGGTTGAGTCTTCCGATATAAACAGCAATAATAATTCCATAGGGCTCTTGTTCACGTAATTAATTCTGTGCTCTGTTATGAATTTTCTCTTTAAAAATAGTTTTCTCTGTAGTCCTGAAATATGTTCATGAGGCTTCAAAATGACTGGAGAAAACAACTATTTTCTGCAGCAGCCTATTCTTACTGTGTTAAATGTGTCATAAAGCTGAGCATTCCTAATAGCAGCCTGGGTATTACTTCATGATTTGTCTGCTCATACGTGGGCAGGAGAGAGAGTGCAAATTCCTAGATATAGGTAAATATGAATATCTCTTTTCTTCTTGGTTAGCACTGATTCTACCTGGTTCACTTCAGTAGCTCCATCACTTTATAGACAGTTCTCTGTCTTAAAGATTAGGCTCTGCTTAAAGCTGGAACCCACCTCAAGTGCTGACATACTTCCCGTAGCACCCCTATTTGCCCATCTTGAACAGCTGAGTTCCCACATTCGACAGCAGATTAGGAAATGCGAACCTCAAACCACGGAGCAAGGCTCTAGATGCCAGGAAGTTAAATGCAGAAGTGGCAAGGGTGCTGCCAAGGAGGTAGGGTTTGGCTGCAGCAATGCACTCTTGTTTGCACTTTCGTTAGGTTCTGATGTGGGGCTGATCTCCTAGCTGTGAAGAGAATTATTATCTGAAAAGCAGGGTTGATGAATTTATATAATTTATATTTAAATCAAGGCAATTTAAATAATGGCTTTTTATTATAGTTTAAATCAGCAAGGACAAAACCTTGATTTCATTTATTGATTCCATACTTATTTGTCATTTGTACATTTTAGCTATTTTCCGAAAGAAAGGTTGATTTTCAACTTGGTGGCCATTGCAAAAAATTTCTCTTTACACAAAATTTAGTATTTCTTTTCTGTAATTAGGAAGACATTCTTTACCACTGCCTATTCACTGAAGTCATAATGTTTTTAATGTGCTTTTACTTGCATTCTTTCTTTAAAATTTTTTGCTACATTATAGATTGATGACTGGCATTTTTACTCATTGTAGATGGACATATATTCTTTATAGGTAATTTGCATCAACTTCTGTTTGGTTTGGAAATTGAAGTGAAATTAAATTGATAAAAAAAATTTAAATCATTATTTATTATCCATAAATAATAAGATATGTGCTGGTTCCATTTAAAAATAAACATTAAGGAAAAAAGATTTTTATTTTTAACCAGTTTGTTTTGAACAGTTACAACAGCATATGAGGTACCTCTAGGCAAACACTATACAGAGCTCTCTCTGATTACTTCCCAGTGCACCTCACTGCTCACCTGACATTTCTGGGCTCTGGAAAACAGACTGTGTTGCACTGGGATCTGCAGCAAGTGGGCATCCCCACTTGGAATTAGAATGAGACCAACCAGATCTTAAAGCCAGGTCTCTGAAGGAGGAAGTCTCAGCTTCAATTTTGTGTATTGTTGCTCTTCTTCCTTTTAGCAATTGCAAAAACATGGGTTGATTGGGAGTGTTTGAGGTAGGGGTAAGGTTGGCAGATAAACTTCACTGGGGTAGGGAAGGGGTAAGCTATCATTATTGTCAGCAAATTAATACTCAGTACAGCAGTGGCTCTTTCCTGCGGCGTGGGAAGAATTAGAGAGCAATCTGTATGGCTAGGTGTCTTGTGAGGGCATGTAAGCTGAAAGAATGAGGAGGAAGGTTGGGGTAAGGAAGGAGAAGTCTTGTTTCACACTCCAGCTAATAAAAGCATGAATTTACCATGGCAGTGGCCTGTTCACGGCATTGCCTTAGTCAGAGCAGAAGCATGTGAAGTTACCCTTAAGCTGGTAAAGTCTCTGCTTACAGGAGGACTCCTATGAATGGACTGTGGCATGGCTGAAGAGAAACAAACAGCTTGTTCACATCTTTCTTTCCATCTTTCTCACTCCCTTTTTGTTGTACAGCTTCTGGTTTAGTTTTCTTTGGGTTGCCTTGTACTAGCTAGAAAACTTTAGGGGAATGTTTTTCTTTTAGGATAAAACATGTAGAAAATATGAAGAATTACTTAAAGTAATTCAGATAACATTCTTTAAAACTGCTGCAGAGAAGCACTATTGTTCCATTAAACATCCTTAAAACACTCTGAAAGTGTTCTTTGCGCATTAATATCTAAAGAGACTGAGTGGAAGGAAACCACTGAATGAACCAAATTGAATACATAGTATTTTTAAGACCAAAACCAAGAAGAATGGCTGGTACACCAGGTGATTGTGCTGCCATCCAGAGTTACTTGGACAGGCTGGTGAACTGGGTAGGCAGGAACATCAGAGAGTTCAGCAAGGGGGAATGCAAAGTCCTGCACTTGGGGAGGAGTACCAGGCACCAGTACATGCAGGGCACCAGCCAGCTGGAAGGCAAATCTCCAAAGGACCTTGGGGTCCTGGTGGACAACAAACTGACCATAAGCCAGCCATGCACACTCATAGCGAAGGCAGCCAGCAGTATCCTGGGCTGCAGGGTTGACCAGATCGAGGGAAGTGATCTTTCCCCTCTGCTCAGCCCTGATGAGGCCATGACTGGAGAATTGCATCCAGTTCTGGGCTTCCCCAGCACAAGAAACATATGGACTTACTGGAGCGAATCCAGGATAGGGCTACAAGGATTAAGGGACTGAAGCATCTCTTGTAAGATAAGAGCTGGGACTATTCAGCCTGGTGAAAAACCTTGAAGGGATCTCATTAATGTGTATAAATACCTGATGGGAGGGAATGAAGAGGGAGCTGACTCTTCTCAGTAGTGCCCACTGACAGGACAAGAGGCAATAGGCACAAATTAAAACACAATTCAGTCTGAACTCAAGAAAACACTTTTTTACTGTGGGTGTGGTCAAACAATGGAACAGGTAGCCAGAGAGGTTCTGGAGCCTCCATCGGTGGAAGTATTCAAAACCCAGCTGGACACTGTCTTTGGCAGCCTGCTCTAGCTGGCCCTGCTTGAGCAGGGGCTTGGACTAGATGATCTTGAGAGGTCCCTCCCAGCCTGTGTGATTCTGTGACTCTGTAACCAACAGCAGATTCTAGATTTTTTTTTTTTTCTTTTCTCCTCAGTGGTGGCTTCTGGACCACTAGCACAAATCAGGCAGCAAGTTTAGAGAAGACCTGGTTTGTTTCTTCAACCCTGTTGCTAAATAACAGGCCATCTGCTGCTCTGATTTTCTTTATGCTGTTTCCAGTGCACTGCCATCAAGTGCAGTCTGGAAGTTCCTGCTCCTAGTATTCACTCACCTGGTTGCCTTTCCGCTTTCAGAAGGCACCTTCTCTTCCCAGTACAGAGTTAAGTAGAGTACACAGCAACATTCACATACAGCTGCAGAGGTAGATTTTGAGTAGAATATACTGCAGAGAAGAGAGACAAAGGTTTTCAAAAGAATCTTTATCTTAGGCTTCTTCATGTAGTTAGTGGGATTTACAGTTGATGCTGTGGACAGAGGGATTCTCCATCATATTTGACAACTCGTAATCACACAAGGCCACAGATTTGCCTTAATTCCCTTTAATCTGATGAGAGCAGAACACCTTTGCTCTTTATCAGTTCTGTTTTTCTCAACTGCAACTAGAATGTAAGCCTCTGTTTAGACAAACCTTATCTGAGAAGTAAGCTTCTCTTTCTGTGTTTCTCTGTCTTATCTCCTGGAACTTGCTGGATCGTCTGTCACCATGAAAGGGAAGGGAAGAGATCTAGTGTTAAGGAGTTTTAAAGTCTTGTACCTGCAAGTAAAAATGCTCCCTCAGGAAACTTAGGGCAGGTCCTTCTGCAGCTGAAATCTGTGGGGCTGAATCTGCTACGGACTACTGTTGGTAAGGCTCACAGTACACACATACTTTCAGGCATTCTGGTTTCTAATGTGTGTAGCCAGCCTTCTTGTGCAGGAGGCCTCATGGACCTGATCTGGATCTCAGGAAGCAGATCTGTGCATATGCCAGTGTCGTTGCACCATTTTGTGACATTACACAGGTTGCTCTAGCTCACAGTGTTAGCCATACTGGTTTTGTTTGTCCAACTGACCGAACCATGCTCGGTCTGCAGATTGAGTTACCAGAGTTGGACTTGGCATCTTTGAAGACTGAGGCTTTTGCTAGAGCTCCTGATTCTCTTTTAAAAGTCTTTTTCCATCCTTGCTGAGAGTTTTTTAAATTATTCCCCTAATAAGATTTGGACTGAAACCTCTAATCTTTAGTGTCTTAAGCATAGAGGGTCACAGACAAAAAATGTTTTGGTGGGATACCTGTCCTGCCAGATAAATGTTATTCAGCTGCTGATGATTCTTATGTTTGGGGAGAGACTCTTACATACCTCACACTATGCAACTTGGCCATAGCCTTAATGTGCAAGTGGCCTGACCCCACAGTATGAGTAAAGAATACCAGCAGTTTCTACTCACTTAGGAGCTCATGATACAAAGCCAAAGAACTTAAGTGTGTGTAATGTTCGTAAGGACAAGATAGTATTTTCTGTGCTCTTTACAGGCAGTATCCCTTAAGGCCAGTGGCTTTGCAGACAGTGATACGTGATTTGTCTAATGCCATTATTCCTGGGTAGTACTGTATTATCTTATCACGTTTATCCCCTGTGTATGTTGGGACACTGAACAGGCACAGCAATCTCAATTATTTCTGAGCTGCCTCCTCTTCTGAGTGTGAGCGACGGAGTCAACACTGAACTCCTTTGTGGCTGTTGTTTGTAGCCTGTGCTGTGTTGTGTCACCTCCTTGGAGAGGCTGGGAGGGCTGCGGCTCTTCTCAGTCGGCAAGAATTGGGAATAATTCCAAAGAAGCTAGTGGGATCACACTAGTGTACATGTGGGGAGAACTGGGTCCTCCTGTGAGAGTGCTGGTTCTTGAGGAATGGTATTTTTAACTTTTGCCCAAACTTTGTAGCTTATAGGGCAAAGATGCGTATTGGTCTTTTGCTTATTTCTATGTACTTGTCCAGGCCTAAAACTTGTCCATCTTCTTAAAGAGATTTTTTTGACTGAACCTTCCTGAGTCTTCTGGCACCTCATGCTAACTGTGTGGGGCCAAGAAATACAATTATTAATAGAATAGAAAGCAATCAGAGGAAAAACCCTCGGGATGAGATTCTCTGTGGTCATGTAGAAAACTCATCCACTCTTTACCGTTCTTTATTGTGGCTCTGGCCTTGAAGTAGTGTTTGTGGGGAGCCTAATTTAAGGATTTTATGCTGGTACAAAGAAATTACCAGTCTGAGTAAAGGCAGAACCCTTTCCTGGGCTGAGGGGGCTGTGCAGTAAAAGGTGCTGTAGATTCAAGAATAACAATGCCTGCAGATTTGTTTTGCCTTAGCGATAGTTAACACATACAGGGAGTTGTATACGTTGTAACTGTTAAGAACAGCTGGTTCTGGTATAGCTGTAAGGTCTTCTACACCCAGATCTTTCATCACTTCCATCTCATTCTCTGCAGCAACACCCATTAGAGGAAGGAAGGTTTGGATAGCTGTAAGCTGCTGGTGAAGAAACTGGTCTGCAAATTCCTGAAACAGATGAGCCTTCGCATCGTCCCCCTGTAGTCAGCACTGATGAGGCCGCACCTTGACTACTGCGTTCAGTTTTGGGCCCCTCACTACAGGAAAGACATTGAGGTGCTGGAGCGTGTCCAGAGAAGGGCAATAAAGCTGGTGAGGGGCCTGGAGCACAAGTCTGATGAGGAGCGGCTGAGGGAACTGGGGTTGTGTAGTCTGGAGAAAAGGAGGCTGAGGGGAGACCTTATCGCCCTCTACAACTACCTGAAAGGAGGTTGTAGTGAGGTGGGTGCTGGTCTCTTCTGTCAGGTGGCTGGTGATAGGATGAGAGGAAATGGCCTCAAGTTGTAGCAGGGGAGGTTTAGATTGGATATTAGGAAAAATTTCTTTACTGAAAGGGTTGTCAGACATTGGAACAGGCTGCCCAGGGAAGTGGTGGAGTCATCATCCCTGGAGGTATTCAAAAAGTGCATAGAGAAGGCACTTCAGGACATGGTTTAGTGGGCATGGTTGATGGTTGGACTCAACAATCCTAAAGGTCTTTTCCAACCTAAATGATTCTATGATTGACTTCAGTGGGCTTTAGATCACACCCATGGGATTGTTCATCATCCTCTCCAGTGAATTCTTCCAGAAGAGAAAAATTTGCTGGGGGATCTTCCAGCAACCCAGGCAGGGGTTGTTGCATAGAAATCCTGGAACAGAAACATGACACAAAGATGTGTTTTGTTAGCACAGTTGTCATGCCACTGTCCTTTTATAATCAACAGTTCCTGCTTGAGTTTGAAATTGAACTCTTATTTCAGGACATACTTAGCCTCAGCCACTGTTGTATGAATTTCATCAGCCACAAGTGATGAAGCTGAGTATCAGAAAGTGGGTTGCAATGTGTGTGTTTGTATTTATCCAGCCACCTTTCTTTTGAAAGGAAATTAAATTAATTTTATTTTCTTTCTTTTTTGTGGAGGCACAGCTGACCTAGGCATTACATTGTTTCTCATAAACCTTACCTTAAATTAATTAGGTTCTTGGGCCTTTTTTATAACCGTGTGTTGAATATGACCCCCTGCTTTTCTCTCTCTCTAAGGAACACAGTGAACCAGCTGTAGTGAAGTTTGTACTACATGAGCAGGCAGCTCCTGTTCTTCTTGGTGTAGAAGTCAATAAATGCTTTCAGCTCCATGCTGTGACCTGAGCCATTATTCTCACATTAAAGGAAATACTTCTGAAAAAAATTTTTTTATATGCCTGTTTCTGTTCATTAAAATGGTAATAGTCTAATTTTTCTGACCTTTTATTCTTTTGCTGTGACTTTCCTTCTTTTAAGCCAGAAATGAGTTTTTAAATGGTCTTTCTTCCCATTGTCCTAAGCTAGAGGCTTGGGGTTTCTCATATTCAGTATAATTAAGAAAACACAGTATTTCCTACACTTTTTACAGAGGGACATATTACAAAATGGGAAAAGCATTCTGTTACAATTGTATCATGAGATCTCTGCCCTCATAGTTTTATAATGCACACAACCCACTGTGGAGGACAGGAAGCACTTAAAACTTTTGCTCAAACTGAGACTATGTAGGCCCATGTGTGGGGCTGTCGGAGTCATGTGATTATACCAGAATCTTATTAAAATTACTTCTTACCATTTCTTTCCATTTCATCCTATGGAGTTGCGTTCTGTAGGCCCCTAAGTCCGCTGTTACAAGTCCCCAGGCCTTTCCCCTGACCTCTTGCCCCTCCAATAGCCTCAGGGCTGCCCCTTCTCCATCCCCCTCCCCTGTCCCCTTGTCTAACCTGCAGCCAAGGCAGTACAGTTGGGCTCTGCTCAGAAGTTCATTTGCATGCTGACTGACCAGCAAGGCATTTTCTCTTCACCAGACTTAATGACTGAAGGCTAATCTGTGTCCTTACCTCTCCTGTAGTGGGGCAACTTACAAGGTCTCTCTGTAGCCAGCTGCTGAATTTTGTCAAACCTGTTACTGAAGGCTCACTGTTGAATTTAGTTGGTGTTGGCCAGTGGGATCCAAAGTTGTTGGAGGTGGAGGGTGTGTGGACAGCTAGACATGCAAGGTGTCTGTATTAACCTTGTTTCACTAGGAAGGCACATTAATTTTATTTTTTTAAATAAATAATCCAGATATTGTGCTTCCAAACAGGAACTCAAGAAGTCTGAAACTACAGTAAGAGGAACTGCATTAGCAATTCAGAGAGGTTTGAACTTAGGCATTAACTCAACAGAATTTAAATTCCACAGCCAACTACCCTCTTGGGAGGTCTCAGTATCATTTGGAAAAGTGCTAGGGCCATACCATGGGAGCCAAATATAGAACAGGGAAGATGAGGTATCCCTACTGTGCTCTTACCTGAACCCTGGCCTGATTCTCCTCTTGTATGTGATAACACGACAGTGTTTGGTGGGAGTATCGCCATGTAAATAAATGGCATGACATTAACATATAGGTCTCACAGTCTCAAAAATCTTTCAAAGGTAGTCCTTTCAGGCTTTGTTGGATGCTGTTGACTGAGTACTGGTGAAAGAAACAAATCTGAGAGGGAAATATAAAGATACTCAGGTGTTAGATATTCTGTTTGGTAGATGCTGGTTAACCAACAAGACGATGTGCTCACAGGTCTGGACTAGCCACAGTGTCTGTTGGCTTCTACATAGGAGAAAGGAGAGAGTAAGCTATATAGAAGGAAACTATGCAAGTATAAGTCAACCGCAGAACAAATGGGTAAAACTGTGGAGACTGTTATTGCAGGAGACTGTGCAGGAGACATAAAAAGCTAGAGACAATGGGGCTAGAGGTGTGGGAGGAAATTTTAGGCATTACGACATGGTGGGGGGAAGTAGGATGTCCGTAGATGTGGTGAGGACCTGTTGGGATGGAACTTGGAGATCTCTTTAGGGAACATGAAGAGGATCCAGGGTTTTGTGGTAGACAATGAAATGAAATTTAGGGTGTGGATCTGCAAGAGATCAGCCCCTATTAGTTCTATTGGGTATAGAACAATTTGTCCTTGGAAAAAAATCTGTAGAACAATGTATGTAGTGGCTATCCAACGCATTTCTCCTCTGGCTGTGTATGAGCCATACCCCACCGCCATCAACAAGCCCTTCTGGAATTCATGGGAATTGGGATGTGCTGTGTGTGCTTGTGACTTGCTGTTTGGTGCCTTGTTCATAGCACAGGTGCAAGTATAGGTAATCCAAATCACTTCTTGAGCTGTTACTGAAGTGCAGCATATCAGCAGTCAGTGAAAATCCTGTTAGGAATCTGTCAGCAGGTGATTAAGAAATGTCAGAGGGCAGAGCAAGCTGTATCAGCACTGAGCTGGCTAGATGAAGTGTTCTGTGGTGAGCCTAATCTTGTGAAGAGCATGACCTCTGTCTTCTGTGTAAAGGTTTTCCATGGTAACTCCCATTTTTAATTAAGTTCTTAATGTACATATAACCTAGCTGAAACAATCTTGGCTAATGGGACGGTCAAAAGGATGTGAGGACTTCATGATGGAGGGAGGGTGGAAAGGTGTGGTAAAGAAGGGGACGTGTAAGAAATGAGCATAGAAAATTGGATTAACATCAGCTAAAAGCACATGTGAAGAGCAGTTTATCTGCTGTCTCCCCTCCTCCTTCCTCACCTCCTCTTTCTCTGCTGCGCTGTGTTCCCTCCTTGTTAGTGCATCAGCCCTTCTCAGTAGATCACTGGACCAAGCTGGGATGTTGTGGCTGATTACCCAGATGTTACCTAAATATAGCGACATGTTTTCTGAAAGATGTCTTAGGCAGGATAGACAGAGCTGTGGTGGCTTCCTGCTATACCTGGAAATGGCAACTTTGGTCATCTCCTGACAAAGGATTAATGAAGTCTGAAGGGGGACATGGATGTCGTCATTGCTCAAGAAAAGTTTTTCAAGGAGATGTACAGCTCTTGGAAAGTAGAAAGAAAAGCTTTTGACTAGGAGAGTTGTGGGCAAAAGCAGAGTTTTCCCAATACTCATCCAGAGATGTAAAAAGAAGAATTTTTTTTCTAGTGCAACAATGGAAAGATCTGTTATATTTTAATTTATCTTCTTCATTTGAAAACAATGAAACCACTCTTCTCTTTCCCTGTCTGCAGGGGGTGGTGGTGCTGCCCAAATGCTTTCAGACGTACACTTTGGAAGCTAGAGTCTGCACTTCTCCTGTGGCAGCAAAGCTTAGTCTCCCAAATGTTTTTATATGGGAACAAAGACTTGATCTGAAGTAGGAGCTCAGCCTGCTAGACATCACAAGCTGCTGATAGATCCCAGAGGACTTCAAGAGTTTGTTAGAGTTTGGCTGATGAAATAATGGCATTTTACAAAAGCAGCATCCAGTGTGCCCATCGAGATTTGTGTCCTGGTTCCCTGAGGGGGCCTCTTTAGACACGAGTGTGTATGGTAAGATGGGAAAGAAAGCATGTCAAAAGGACTCAATAGGTATGTTCTTTGCTATATTCAGGGGGCACAAAGGGTTTCTGAGAAGTACTGATTTATGAAATATTGAAAGAAAGAGACCAAGATAAAAATCAATAGAGGTGATGTTGGTTCTGTGTGTTTTGATCCTGCTGAGCTTGGAGGATGATCCTACCATAATCTCTGAGGCATACAGTGTAAAACCTGCTCCTGGTGAGCTGATGTGTATATAAACGTATGTCTGTGTCTCTTGTTCTCTAATATCAGGTATGTGGATCCAGTCACACCTGAGCTGATGCATTGTTCTCACCAATCTCTGAGCTTAGGACTGTGTCCCTTCGGCTGGCCGAGCCAGCATACATTTGACAGTGCTCATAGCTCAGGACAATAAACCTAGGCTACAGCAGTTTAGTGTGCAGCTTCCCTGTGCTCTGAGTTGAGCCACGTGAATCCCGGCACTGATGAACATCTTCTTCCGTGCTCCTGCTGAGCATTTGAACTCTGTCTTTAGTCCTACTGTAATTACAGTTTATTAAATTTAGAAACAGTTATTGCATGAGCCCTCAGAACAGCCTTGTAGCACTAGAATCTCTCTGTAGAGCCCATGGTCAAATTATTTCATTACCAACGTGGGTAGCTCCATCCTCATCCTTTTAGATTTGTAGACAACCCTATACCTCCTTTCCCCATATGCAATTATAAATTGATACCATATAATTTACCTGTGACTTGATATAAGTCTCTGTTTATTTTAAATTCAATAATTAGAGATAACAATTGCTATAGAAAAATAAACATCTGTTCAATGAGAAGACTGAGTAATTAAGGGCAATTACTGTTTTCCATAAGTAGGATGCTCAGTAACAAAGTTCTTTCCAGTGGAGCTAAGAAGACCATAAGATGCATATTGTTGGAGATCAGAAATCTATGCACTAAAAGAATTGGGAAATGAAGTGGAAGCTATTAATAAGAAATTATCTAGAGCTTACTTTCCAGATTGTATTTAAGATGCAGTTTTCCTGGTTGTAATATGTAAAACTTGCCTAGGGTTTAGATCCCTTTCCAACATTCTTTGTGAGGATTACTCAGTTAATCCTTCTACAGCCCTTGCAAGGTAAGTAAGTAAGTGTTATTATCCTTATTTTATGGCTATGGGAATCGTGCTACTGTGGGCCAAATTTTAATCCATTTTCCACTGTTGTAGATTTAAAGCAACCTCATTGCAGTCAGCAGTTAGACACAGTAACTGAACTGATTTAACCCTAAATGAAACTACAGTGTTTGTGAGGATAACTGTTTGTCGTGGTTTCAGGTCAGCTCAGTCGGTAACAAAGCACCACAAAGCCGCTCACTCATCCCCCACCCCCTCACCTGGCCACGTTGGGATGAGGAGAAAATACAAAGGCA
Source organism: Pandion haliaetus (assembly GCA_013401275.1). NCBI lineage: Eukaryota > Metazoa > Chordata > Aves > Accipitriformes > Pandionidae > Pandion > Pandion haliaetus. Next base: position 20,690 of record VYZV01027831.1, on the reverse strand, counting down.
GGCTTGTGGGTCAAGACAAGGACTGGGAGGGATCACTCCTCACTTATGGTCATGGGCAAAAGACAGGCTCAACTTGGGAAAAAAAACCAAAATCAATTTAATTTACTACAAATCAAAACAGAAACAAAACACAAGGGTATTAGGAAGGAAAACTAAACATCAGAACAACCTCTCCCCACCCCTCCCGCATTCCCGGCTCAGTTCCACTACCGATGCTTTCTACCTCCTGCCCCCGGCGGCGCAGGGGAATAGGGGATGGGGGTTGAGTCAGCTCGCCACACATCGTCTTTGCCGCTTCTTTCCTCAGGGGGAAGATTCCTCACTCGTTCCCTGCTCCACCGTGGGGTCCCTCCCACGGGAGACAGTCCTTCACCAACTTCTCCAACGTGGTTCCTTTCCGCGGGCTGCAGTTCCTCACAAACTTCCCTGGCGCGGATCCTTTCCGCGGGCTTCAGTTCTTCCCGAACT
>VYZV01027831.1:1224-20098 GCA_013401275.1 Pandion haliaetus | reverse complement strand
GGCCCGACATTTTGGCGCGCGCGCGCCCGACATTTTGGGGCAGCGAATTCTTCCAGCAACTTCTTAAAGGGGCCGCCTCTGCAGCCCCCCTCCCCTGCCACCAAGGAAAACCGCACCACACAAACCCATAACACTGTTGAGAATAAAGAGCAAGAATATTACATTTTAAGTATTGTCCTATGTTCCACTTAAGTTGTATTAATGCTTTTGTTTGCTTTAAGGGTTGATTTTGTAAACTGGTATCCTTGAAGGTTTGCAGATCTTGCAAATGCTAGTGCATTTAGTTTTCAGGAATGAGCATCCATAAATATTTTTAAGATATAACAGCAGACTCCAATTTGTGGGGAAAAATTACATTACTTGTATATAAAGATCACATGTACAAAGCTCATATGCAGCAGAGGTGTGCACACGCTAAGCTTTTTAAAAAACAGTCTACTTGAGTTTGTTCAGCCTAAGATTTTTTTTCCTCCTTTAATCCAGATAGTTTGTTACCAGTACTAGCTTGAGCCCTGAAGTAAACCACAAATGTTTGTGTCCTGCAGTGCCTAGATTAACATTTGCAGAGTATTCATTGACTTGAATTAATTGGCAATTAGCTAACTCAAGTTAAAAGAGGAGTGATATTTCTCTCTAGACATTCCTTTAATTGCTCATCCAGCCAAAATAGATACTGCTGGCCAGACCAGGGCTTTCCGCTTAGATTTTTTAAGAATTTTTTTGACAATGTACTCTGAAATTAAATGAAGAGCAAGCAACATGCAACATGCAGATGATCTTCTGAAATCAGTGGCTAGTTTCCCTACTACAGAAGTTTATCAATACTTGCAAATAGGGCCTTGGATTGGTTTTATTTTAAAAGAAAATGAAAGACCTCCATTTACCATTGGAAAAATCATATGTATTAAACGTAGCAAATATACCTAATTTTTCATTCCACTTCTTGAAGTAGTTATGGGCCTTATGGTTAAAAATCAGCATAATGAGTTACTTGTGTTTAATATTTCTGAAAGACTGTGGGAACATTATTTATTAACAATTAGTATACCATAAGTGCTGTATTTAAACAACAATGTTTTTTCCTTATAGTGTCTCTCTCTCAAAATGATAATTTTTTTCAGATTGGTGTCTTTGGCAGACTCCAAGTTTGGGTAGGATTGAAAAACAGTTCTCTCTTGTTCCCAGAGCATTTCTTTCTCTCATGAAGAGTTGTAATAACAGGATCATTAGTAAGGTGTTACTATCCACAGTTGTGTTCCCTCATGCTGCTATTTACACAACTGTAAAGTGGATATGAAATAGCACCAGCTCTGAACTCTTAGTGGTTTATTCAGTCTGTGTTAGAGAAAATTGCTACACAGGATGCAAGGCAAAATTAAATCAGCCTTTTCTGAAATCCTGTCCTTGGCTGAAAAGTCAGGGAGGTGATTGCCAGTTACAAGATAGGCCACAGAGATGACTTGCTGCAATCGTGGATTCACAGTGAATATATTGTTTCAGCTGGAGGGAAGCTTTTGTTTCTCCATCCCCACAGTACATTCTTCATGGGTAAAATAAAGGATTCCTGTCTGTACTGCTTCACGATGGGCTGTCCAGCTGATCTAAATCTGTCCCTTGCTCATCACATAAGCTCCTGTCCTTTTCAGAAAAGATCTGTGTATCTTTACGTGTCTGCAAAATGGGAGTTTACCAGCAGCAGAATGCACAGGCGTGGTTGTTAGCAGGTCAGTGCAGCATTAGGCTGTCTCAGGCCTGTATGCTTCCCTTTGCTCTTTTTCCTTGAATAGCGTCTTTCCCTTGTGTCACCTGGGGTTCCTCATGCTCATTGGTTTTCAAATTGTGACTTTTAATTATAAATGAAAAGACAATGTTAGCTTACACATCCCCTTGCTTTTCAGCATTTTCATGTTTTGTTCTTTACTCCCCAATCTGAAATTACAAGGCTGGTTCTGGTGCAGTTCAGTGGCCAAGATCAAAAGCAGCCCAGTGTTTGCAGCTCAGAGGATGTAACAGCCAGTTTGAAAGCCCCAGCATGTCAGTGCCTGCGAGCCCCCAGGAACCACCTATGGATGGAAATCTGAAGTGTGCCTAAAGGAGTGAGTGTGTGTGACAGCTATGTGGGTGGTTGGGGAAACTTGAAGTGCTTGATTCCCACAGCGTCTTAGATTTTCTGCCTGGACAGGCTAGAGTTAACTTTAACAATCATGAATGTTACTTGGCTGCATTTGAGGGGTTGATTACTCATGAAGCTGACGAGTTCAAACTCTATTTGTTGCCTGGCAGACTTGCTTTAAGCCAAGCCAGTGCAAAATATCCTCCTAGCAGTAGTCTTACATGTTTTCCTTGGGGACCACGCAGGTACCTGTGCAGTCCTGAATGTATAGATAAGCTTTACAAGTAAGTACCTAACTTACTGACACGTTTGTATCGGAGGTTTGCTATAGATTCGAGGTGCTCATTAACAGCTGCATATTCAGGAGACGAAAAACTAGAAGATCCACAGCCTCTTTCACAACCCTGTAAATACACCTTGGATACTTGTTTCTCAGTGGGCATTTCTGCCACTTCCATTTCAATAATAGCTCAGCAGTTTACTCACATAGTTGCTTCTTATTGTCTCTAAAGGTCTGTCATTACACAGGTATATAATACATCTTGGATGGTTTATGTTTGCTGTGTCAGTAAAAGGACTTCCTAAGCGTCAGAAGTCCACAGGAGTTCAAATCCCCATTAAGTCATCTCTGAATAGTTATACACTAGACTGGAAATACCAGACAGGAACAGAAGTCCTGGGTACAAGGCGTTCCTGGCCAAGCTCAATTGGGATTTCCTTGTAGTAGCAGGAAGGCCTTATCCTATAGATGGACTTACTAAAAGGGATTTTTTTTTGGTTAGGCTGGCATATAAATGTCAAAAGGAAGTGGCTAGGGGAGGGGGGAGGAGGCAAGGCAGAGCAACATGTTTTATTTTTATCCTAAAATTATATTCAGTGAATTTAGTACAGTGAAAAGTGCTGTCTTGGACTGTTCAGAGGGTTGTCTTAAAGTTCTGTCTCCACAAAACAGACGGCAGTGACAGTGCTTTTTTTTCTTCTTGATTTTTATAATGCAAATCAGGAGAAGAGGAAAAATGCATTAAATCTCACCTGTGTTTTCTCATTCTGTCCTCTGGTACCATAGTATAAATCAAGAACAACTTCTTGAGGTCGATGAAATTAATTCAATATAAAATCAGTGTGATGCAGTATCAGTGTGATTTTTGCAAGGTGTTCAGTGTCTTCTAACAGTTGATTAACTCTTTTATTGAACAGAATGGTTTAATCTTAATTTTTTAGTTTCTGTGATAGGTTAGTAGCCAGAAGGACAGAGGACACTGTGAAGATTGTATGTACAGCATGGTGGTGTCCCAGAAGTTCAGGGTTAAAACTTTCTATGACTCAATGACAGGGTGCTTCAGGGAGGACAAAGCAAAAATAGTTCACAGATTAGCCAGGTTCAGTGGGACAGAGGTCTTGATTTGGGAGCAACAACATTTGAAATGAAACCCTGAAGTGTGAGATACCAGAAGCCTTTATCTCTTCTTTGGGGTGAAGGACCCAGTTACAGAGAGCAGTTGTTTATCACCTTTGTTGACCTCTGAAAATAATCAGTCTGCAGCATGTTACAGTACAGCACTGTGCCAGCGATCCTGGGAGTCTAGATACAAAGGATTGAGCTAGAAGTTCTGCCGAGATTCCAAAGTGTAACTAAGAGTGATATAAAGAGTGATGTGGTTGTGCTTTTAAGAGTGATGTAGAGCTGTGATTTGTGCTGGAAACAGGAAGGAAGCAATCAGCACAGATTGAAACTGTGCACACTTTCAACAAGGTGGGGCCAAGTAACCACTATCCAAACACAGAACAAAGCCAAAGAGAAGAAGCATAAGTAAGGTTGCAGCTGCTATGATCGGTGAACATAGAGCCAGCAGTGCTATGGGTAGTAATATAAATTTATTGAATAGACAAAATTCAGACATGAGAGTGAGGATTGGCTGGGCATCTGTCGTGGTTTCAGGTCAGCTCAGTCGGTAACAAAACACCACAAAGCCGCTCGCTCACCCCCCACCCCCTCGCCTGGCCACGTTGGGATGAGGAGAAAATACAAAGGCAGGCTTGTGGGTCGAGACAAGGACTGGCAGGGATCACTCTCCACTTATGGTCACGGGCAAAAGACAGGCTCAACTTGGGGAAGAAACAAAATCAATTTAATTTACTACAAATCAAAACAGAAACAAAACACAAGGGTATTAGGAAGGGAAACCAAACATCAGAACAACCTCCCCCCACCCCTCCCACCTTCCCGGCTCAGCTCCACTCCCGATGATTTCTACCTCCTGGCCCCGGCGGCGCAGGGGAACAGGGGATGGGGGTTGAGGTCAGCTCGCCACAAATCGTCGTTGCCGCTTCTTTCCTCAGGGGGAAGATTCCTCACTCGTTCCCTGCTCCACCGTGGGGTCCCTCCCACGGGAGACAGTCCTTCACCAACTTCTCCAACGTGGGTCCTTTCCGCGTTCTGCAGTTCTTCCCAAACTTCCCTGGCGCGGGTCCTTTCCGCGGGCTGCTCTCCCGTCTCACACTGCTTCAGCGCGGTTTTTACCATGGGGTTACGGCCACCTTCAGGAGCCTCCGCTCCACCGTTCACCCCCATGGGCTGCAGGGCCATCAGCCTCCTCAGGCGCCTCCTCCTCCCCCTCCACTTCCATGATTCCAGTGTCGGCAGCGATGTTCCTCTCAGGTTTCCCCACCCCCACACTACTGGTTCCCCTTCTTAAATATGTTTACCGGAGGCGTTAGCACCGTCACTCCCCGCCTAGAGGCGGGTCCGACATTTTGGCGCACGGGTCCGACATTTTGGGGCAGCGAATTCCTCCAGCAACTTCTTAAAGGGGCCGCCTCTGCAGCCCCCCTCCCCTGCCACCAAGGAAAACCGCACCACACAAACCCATAACAGCATCACAGCATCTTCCCCCACGTGTGCTTCTCAGCCGCTTCAGGCAGAGGACAGGTTATTGCTATACATAGTTTCAAATGGATTTGTCAGTGTGCTGCATTCTTAATTTTTGTGACTTACGTCATGCCTGAAAGTAAGGATGTCAACATTTAACCAGATGAGACTGAGAAATTGCGTGACTAGAAATACCGAGAACACTTGAGCACACCATAAAAGAGATGTGACTGGAAGTGAGTTGGGAGTTTATTTCTCAGCATAATAACCAGTGATTAATGGTTCCAAATTTATGATTAACTGTGTAACAAAAAGGTGGACAAGTATCTGCAGGAGTCTGCTGGAGTCTCTGGTGAAACTCCAGTTCACTTCACTGGGGACAGTTTGTAATAAGGCAATAGTCTATATATTCATCCCTTGATAAGAAGTGTGAAGTCCTCTATTCATTGTTTCGCTAGAGTGCAGATCTACTGTGTTCAATTTGCAGACAAAGCAACATCTTTGGCTTTGTGCTTTGCATCAGGCGATGGGGTCAGGATCTTAACTGCAACCCAACCTAGGAGCTGCAAGCAGAGCTACACTTTTTCTTGCTGTGTATGTCATTGCTCGTAAATGCTCTGTGAAGCCCAGCAGGTCTCAGTGACACTGGGGAGGTGCCATTATATTTCAGTTACAACTGAATCAAACTAAAAGGCAATTTCACATACTGTGCGTGGAGTGGGATGGGATCCAGCCTACTGGGTGTTGTGCTGCATGTGCATGTTTGACAAGAGTAAAAGCTGAGGCAAACAAGATCTCACTTGAATAGACCTACAAAGTACAATTTTTACAGGTACAAGTTTTCTTAACAGTGATAGAGTTGAGAGCTTGGGGACCATCTTAAACTCACTTGTGGGAGATATCTCAATGTACTTTCATGCCAGTCAGCAGATTGAGATCAAAATTTTGCAGAAGATAACGCTCCCATGTGTGTTACTTCTTTCTTTTAATTCTTGGGGTTTTGTTCCATAGTTTGGTGGTAGCTCAGACATCCTGATTCTGTATGGGACATCCATATCCTTTTGCCAATATAATCATTTAACAGCACTCTTAAGTTGTTTGAGGACAAGGATATAATTAATAATAACAAATAAGAAGAACTTAGAATTGCATCAGCATATGTTGATGTTCCTCCATGCCACAATGGCATTCATCACAGTGTTAACTTTATACAGCAGGGTAAATTAAAACAGTAAGGGAAAGCATAATTAAGTACCTTTTTATTATGATCATGAAAGCTTTGGAAGGAGCTAGAAAAACATAGAGGCCATGTCTACACTGCAGACATTTGACTATCTAGTTTTGTTGACTTTGGAGCTTTCGCTGATGTCAGGCATTGGCAAAAGCCTTTAGCCTAGTGCAGTTAAATTGGCAGAAGTTTACTTCTTACTGCTAGAATACACTTTTGAGTGGTGAGAGCTGGAATACAGTGCTTCAACAAAAATACAGAATGGAAGAAACTGCAGCAGCATTAAGGATGTTGGCAGCTTCACTACCAAATGGTCACAGTGTGGGCTGCAGGGTCTTCATTACTCACAAGACCTTATCTGGCTGGAGGAGGGACTAGTAGAAATTTGTTTGCATCTAAGTTGCCAAGTTCTGGGTGGTGTACTAATCGCAAAAACCTCAACAGCGGCTATCTCTAACCAATTCTTCCTTTCTGTTTTGCTCTGTTTCTCCTGCAGGGCTTGTGAAGTTGGGGGTTCACTGTGTCACGTGTCAGAAGGTCGCGATAAAAATTGTCAACAGAGAGAAGCTCAGCGAGTCGGTGCTAATGAAGGTAATTTTCTAATGGGAGATTTTTTAAAAATTAAGTTCTTGGCTCTGTGTCTTCTGTTCCATGCAAAATTAATATCTTTAATTATGTATAACAAACATCCCTGTCAGTACTAGGATTTTGTGGAGCATAATAACAATAATTTAGTTATGGGGGAGGCTAGGGCAGCTGAAATTAAATGGGAGTATGCCTGTGCTTTGTGAACAAAATAAACGGTCAGCTGCAGAGTTGTTGCTTCTCTGGTGGAACTGATGTGTGTTGGGCGTCTGACTTCCACCACTGCAGCAGTGCATAATAGTTGTGGTACGTTGCAGACTGAGGTGTATAAATGTCAGTAGGAAGAGATTTAAGACAGACTGGCAAATCTGTTGTTTGAATACTCCTAGTGCTTGCTCTGCTGCATGGGTTCATTATGATGTGATGCACCAAGGTTTGTGACTGTTTAAAGCTGTTGTAGTTCTGTTAACAATCCACAGAGCTGTTCCATTGGAAACCATTGAAGTGTCTGTCCTGATTGGTCCCAATGACTGTGGTGTTCAGAAGAGCTTAATTCATTTTTTACATAGCCTTGTGATATACATCTCCTTACATGAGTGTCACTGATTGATCTTGGAAAACTAAAAATAAAATAAATATATGCTTAGAAGTTTATTAATGTAATTTGGTGACTAGAAAGGCTAAATTCAGCTTGATGGGAGGGAACACAACTGCACTGCAATTAACAGAATTCCATCAGGCTGTCACCTGCAGGTGACGCTAACAGGTCTGCATGCAGCATAGAGCACTTTATTGAGGTAGCTTCCCTGTAAGCAAATGGAGCATATATCTTTACACTGCTATTTCTTATATGTACTTCTGTGTCAGCTGTTTTCCAGCACAAGTAAGTATAGCAACCTTACTAGGCGCAGAAAGAAAATGGTGATTAAAGGAATATGTAGTCAGTGAATATTACGCATACAGTGTGAGTTTATTTTTTTCAGAGAAGGATTCTTAAAGTTTATATTCATTGTAATGTGTTCAGACTTACTGGAATTTCATTGAAGTATTCCCTCTCCTGCAGTATTGTGGATTCAAACAGTCTTCTAATATAGACCAAAAGTTAGAAAGCAAAATAGGTAAGAAAAGGGAGATTCAGGTGATGAATGGAATACAATGAAAGCAAACAAAGTGTGTAAATGGTAAAATCTGAATGAGACTGTAAATATTTTGAATATTTTCCAGACTAACATAGTAGGAATATTTTTAAAAAACATGAGCATTTTGTTTGTTGAGAGACACTGGTATCTGTATAAAACATTTTATTTACTTCATTGATTTTCAGAGCAGGAGGCAAATCACGTAACATAGCAAAGTGATCTCTCTGCTTTAGTTGTGTTGCATTACCTCAGTGGTAGTATGAAATCTGAGTAGTGAAACGGTGTGTTAGGCCCTTATTTACACAGCCACATGCTGAAGCATGCCATGTTTTCTGTAAGATTGTACAGCATCCTTCTCAGGAGGAAACCACACGCTGTGTTGTGATTCTCATTTTCAGACTATTCTTGGGGACATTTTCCCTTTCAAGGATTCTGTTCTCTGTGCTCAGGAGGTTGGAACAACAGATGGGATTGAAGTGGTTTGCCCAGTTCTTGCATAAACTCAGTAACCAGATGTCTTTTCAGGAATGCCGTGTGCCTGATGGTTACAGACAAGGCCTGAGACTTCTAAGTGAATTTGGAATTGACTGTACTGTTAGCCAGCTTTATCCAGCCTGGCCGAAGGGGAAAAATGTTTGCAGCTTTTGGCAATACCAATGTGACCATTGCAAAGCATCCAGCTGACAGCTTGCTGCGTGGAGTCAACAGCCACAGGGAAATAGCCAACAGTGAAGCCAAGTCATGGTGGTGTGGTGGCATTCCTACTTTGCAAATCTTCCTACTAGCTTATCAATTCCAGTGACTTCCTTTGCCAGTGGGCTGTGCAGAACAGTCCCTGGAGCCAAATGATTCAAGACCACAGCTACCCTCCCAAGCCAGGCCCAGATTGATGGATTTTGCTTTAATCCATCCTTGGACAGAAAAACTGGATCTGACAAATACGCACACCTGCTGCATGAAGCTGTAACACTGCAGTGCTGTGGCCATTTATCCTAGAGCGTAAGGAGGAAGTCTGCTTGCAGTCTTTTCAACATCTAAAATGACAGGCACAAGCATATACAGCAGGCTGCTTTTTCTGCCATCATTATTCTGTTTGTCTTGTTTCTTCCAGCCTTCATTTCTCCAGTGTTTTTGCAGTTTTATTTTGTATGTTCAGGGAACTGTCCCTTCCTTCTGCAGCTGCTCTTCATCTGAGCTGTGCAGAATTGAGAGGCATTTGGTAAAGTGCTTTCTAATCATAACATCGTAGTATCGATATTTCTGGAGAGAAGAATTTGGAATTGAAGCAGCTGGTCTCAATTAGCAGAACTGCTGCTATGGAGATGATACACAGGCAGGCACGATGCAGCGCAAGCTGCGGTAAATGTATCATCCAAACGCTTGCTGCCCTGTCAAAGGACAGGGCTGCTCAGTGCATGTGAGCCTTTTGCTTTGTCATGCCCTTACTTGCTAAACATAGGCTGGGGAGCAGTGTTCCTTTCCCAGCTCTGGCTTGGGCCTGTTTGGGAGCCTGGTTTGGGGCAAAGCTACAAATGTAATTTCACAGGTGAGAACAGAAGGGTTGGTTCTGTTCTCGCTCCTGCTTTCACACAACTAGTAAAAGTTTCAACTGGGTTTCTTCAGCCACACTGTGGTAACCCCCACTGATGTGGAGACCTGACTCCGACGGTACCTCTAGCTTGGTCTAGCACAAATCGGCAGAAACATTTCAGAAAGGAGTGCGTTATAGGGAGCATCTTGAGCTTGAAATAGGGTTCATTAATTTCTCTGAATTACTTCTGGATCACTGAGAGGGAAATTTGGCCCAGAATGCAAGAGCTGAATGTGTCTGTAAAGCAGTAGCTTTCCCAAACAGGCAGGTTCACTATTGATGGTTACATTTTCAGTACCAGCACAAGCGTTTGGAGTTTTTAACTTCAGAATTTAAAGCTTAAAGCAAATCTTTCCTCAGATGTTGCAAAAGCTTGTTTGGAAACTTTGGGGTGTCTCATGAGCCATACTCGGAAGAGTCCTTTCCTCTTTACTGCCTCACCAGTTAGTTCTCTTCCACTCCCTCCTTCCAAAGAATAAACAACAACAAAAAACCTACTCTTTTGGTGATCCATCAGACAAAATACTCTTTGGACAGACAGTCCTAGCAGAAGCAATGGGAGCATAAAGGGTGAAGAGCGAGAAGGGTACAGCTGGCCTTGGACTAATTACTTGAATATTCAGGCATCCTGAGAAAGCCACAGATGTCCCAGGCTTGATGACTGGAGCCCAGAGCTCCATATGTGCGCTTTGTGTGTGTGTGTGCCTTTTGTTTATTCTGACTGAGTCCTGCAGTGCTGGCCTTGAAGTGAGGCAGGTATTTTCAGGGTGGGGGATGGGAAGAGACACAGTCCCTTCCACGTTTCTCTTGTGGAGCTCGATTGAAACATGGGTGGTGGGTTTCGGGGAGGTTGGTTGGTTTAGTGCCTTGTGGTGCTAATGAGCTCTGCTTCCGAAAAATTCTGCAAAGGCGTAGTATGTGTTCTTAAGCAGGGAGGATCATGCAATGCTCACTGTTGGAGATAGCTGACTGCCTGAAATAATTGAGTGGGGTTATAGGTAGCAGGATTGAGTGTCAGCCTCTTGGAACTGCCAAGACAACTTCTGAAAGCCTACTTGTAAATAGGCACTGCTTTGCATGGTCTTTTCATCATTGCTTGCTTCTTCCTGAGCTTCTATTTCAATAGGTACTTATTTCTTTATTACCTTGTCCTACTTTGAGTCTTTCTTTCCCTCTCCATTTTCTTTCAGTTGTTACTTTGCCTCTTTTTAACTCCTTTCATTCTTCTTTTCTGGCCCATTCTGTGATTTCTTCCTTTTTTCTGTTTTCCCCTTTTGCTACCAAAAGTAATGTAATAATTGTCATTGTTTTGTTGCAAAAACTGCTGAAATGCAGCATGTCTGGTTGAGGCGCTCGTTCTTCAAGGAAAAAGTTTATGAACTGGGCACAATTCAGAAAGTATCTGAGAGAGCAAGTAAACAATAAGAGCTCATCTTTTATGAGGGACTCAAGGTACTCAATCTGCCTGATTTATTAAAGAGAATGTTAAGACATAATCATGGTGTGCAAATACTGATAAGGAGGATAGGCATTTGATAACAGAGAATAGTACAAACTTGGGGGCAAAAAGCTTATTGGAAACTAATAGTTGTAAACTGTAGGTAGACAGATTAAATGTAGAAATACTAGGCTTATTTGACCACTGGATGAAGTTACTAACTGGGACAAGCCACCAGAAGCTCTGGTGGGTTTTTCCCCTGAAAGACTATTGAACTTCATCTTAAACAGCTGTGTGTTTTTCTAAAACCTAGATCCTAGTTCCCCTTCAGCTGCTGGACTTGCAGCAGGAAGTAGTAGAAGATGGTTTCCTGATCCGTGCTAATGCATTAACTCTGACTAGATGAACGCAAAAGCCTCTCTGGCCTTAAAATCCGTGGAGCTGTGAATTTCTAATCACACCCTTGAAATCTGTAAAAAGTCACTTATCTCTGCCTGGAGCATAAAGAGAGGTGCTTGTGCAAGGTATCTGCAGAAGCAGAAATTTAGGCTCCCACAAGCAAAGTTAAAGAAGGGAATACTTGAGAGCAGCATCTTCGCTTTGGAATACCTCATTTTCAGACTTTTCAAACAAAAGACTGTGATATTGGCTGACCTAGCTGTCCTCAGCTGCTGACTGGAGGCCTAGTCTACAGAAATCATTATCAGAATATCAGAACAGTGTCAGAGAGAAGCTAAACCTGAGACAGAGACAGAAACAGACTGAATAGTGTAACTTGGTCCACATTCATCTTTGGTCATAATAAGGGCAGCTGCCCTGACATTAGCGAAGCCAAACTTACCAACACCAAACCTGAATTTCACCAAATCAGAATTTTTTATTAATGTATTCAATAGTAGCATAATTGTTTTCCAGCTGCAGTATCTAGGAGTTATACTATTGATTGCAGTGGAAATGGTGTTAAGCTGCTGCTGAATCCCACTGAATACCCCTACCATTGGGTACAAATTAACAAAGAAATGAGACCTTATGATTTCACCAGTGAAATGTGCTTAATCTAGGATACTGGCACACAAGATTTTGGAGGCAGTCATATTAAAAATAGCAAATAGAAGGGAAAGTATTTCCATATATTAAACAGAAGTCCCGAAGAAAGATTTTAAAGCATTCATCAAACTTTCCAGGACTCCCTGATAAAGAAACACTGTGCTAACTTGTTGGTACACATCTATTATTCTTCTGATTGATTGGCATATTGCTGCGAGAGGATAATAACTCAGAGGACCTTGTATTCATGGCAAAAAAAGATAAAAGGATAAAGGAAATTAAATCTCCTCAAAACATATATGTACTCTCTGATACTCATATTTTTACTTGCTGTTGAACATGCAGGTTGCAATGTACAAATGAGTATGTTCAAATTTAAATGGATTGTCCCTTGCACATTCGATGCATGTGCTTATTAAAAGCACGTACTCTCACCCTCATTGTGGTTTATCTTTAACCTGGAGAATTACCAGACGCTTGTCTGCTTTTAGCGCTGGAAGAGAGCAGGTTAGAAGCGTGCGCATATCTGTGTGTATGTTTGACAGTGCGTAGGTGGTGAACAAACTGCAGGAATGATTGGCACTCATCAAAGAACATGAGTGTACAAACACACACTCACCCCCAGCCTCTGTGACACTAGTTCGCATTCCAGTAGCAACCCAGTTAGCACAGCACAGCTTCATGTGTGCGAGTCTCTCTTCTGAGTTCAGAGATAAAAAACGTACCTTGCAATATGAAAAAAATGGGGAAAATAAAAGGGGCTTTTTTTTTCCCTGGCTCCTTTCTGCTATAGGGAGTTTGGGAGTAGGGATCTGTTACTGAATGTATAATGCAGAGTGTTTTGTTTTCAACTGGACCTGGTGGGGAGCATTGAAAGCCTGTTCGCTTGTCAACTGAGCAGTTGAAGAAGTTGGCTAATTGTATTTTCCTTCAGCGAAGAATCACTCTCCACCTCCACTTTCCACCACGCCCACAAGTAACACAGTCTGAGGTATTCTTAAAGAAGGAAATTAAACGGGAGTCACGAGCACATGTTCCTGTCAGAGGAACAAACTTGTCAAGCGTGCACAGTGCCTTTTGCTTTCTAAAGTTACTATGCTCAATTAAGGCATTTGGGCAAGCTATAAAAATAATTGGCCCTATTTTTTCCACCCTACTTTTAATTCCACAGACTTCTATTACGGCAGTCTGGCTCAAACCTTTATTGTACCAAACATATTGTACCAAACATGTTGTACCCACAGCCCTGTGTGTGCAAACAGATAGACACAGTCTACCATCCTCGTGCACTGCCTTGGTCGTACAGCAATAAATGTCCCTTATAAGCCCTGGCTGGAGCTAGTTGAAGTCAAGGAATGCTTTTTCCATTCATTTCACTTGATCATAACCATAATGCCTGGACAGGGAAATAACTGCTCCCAGAGAGAAGATGTCTAAATGTGCTCTGCAATCCAGTCCTCATCCACCTGTGAAGCTGCTATCAATAATTAGCCTGTAAAAACCCTTTATGTTCAGCTTGCTTTTTAACTGTTTCGACTGTAATTGCACCATGCTTGCACTTGGGGTGAGGCAGACCAGAGTTTGACTTCATATTGCTTTCTCTACCAAAGCTTCTGGGAATTCTCTTCCTTTGCCAAAGCTTAGTTTTATCATGATAATCAAGATGCTGATTCACTAAAATGTTTTCTGAAATAACTTTGGCCCAGTGAACTCCCAATATATCAAAGACTAGGTTTCTTTTGAACTCTCTCTGGATTTGTGGCAGGCTGTTAGGGAGTCCTGCTTGCCATCTCCAAAGCAGAGACCCTGAACACCTTGCCTCTGCAGGGACTCCCACTGCCTCTGAGCCCTAGGTTATCAAGCCAAGATGTAGGAAGTCTTGAGACAGGCTCCGAGAGTCCACAGCTGGGAGGCAGGCACAGCATCCCCAGCTAGAGAGATGTGACCTTACAAAGCATTGCTACATGGGGGAGTGGCAGAAAGCACCTGGATCCTCAGCTGTTCTCAGGCTTGATGCTCAGTTTCCTGGAAAGGAAAACCAGTAGGAGTTATGCTGAAAGGCAAGGGGAACCCCAGGTGAAGATTAGCTTCCAGGCTCAGTCTTGTAGGGTTGGGGTGTGGAGTGTGAAAATCTTGAGAGTGGCAATCCAGAGCTTGTAACCCCTCCTCAGATCCCATAGTATTTCCAGAATATCTGCCTGGCTGGACACCCAATGGGTCTGGGAACCTGAAGCTTTGGACTCCCCCAGCCTGGGAGGTCTCTGTAGCAGAGCCACCTGGAGCTGCAGTCTCTGTTAACTCCAGATGTGAACCATGGGTCTGGCGAGATTGATTTTTTCAATCTGGAGCTGCAGGCTCTTTGGTGCATTTAGAACTTTACTTTTTTTTTCCTGACTCACTGAAGGTTGATGAAAAATGCTAAAAAGCATTGGATTTTGATCTGACTTAAGCTAAAACCTCTTTTAATCGACTTTTTCTACCAGCACTTCAACCAGCTCTGTTCTGTGGTTAATTAATCAGTCCGAAGAGGTGTATATGGGAATATACACCTGGGAGTATGTATAAGATGAAACATATCCCAGTCTGCAGAGGATGCCACAGGAGAGTGGGTTCTGGTTGAGCCATAGGTAGAATTGGCCACATTTACAGATAGGAAATGCATTTTAGATTATGGATAAAATCACTTCCCAAGTCTTTTAAACAAAAAAGGAGTACTGTGTTCAGTTTTGGGCCCCTCACTACAGGAAAGACATTGAGGTGCTGGAGCGTGTCCAGAGAACGGCAATGAAGCTGGTGAGGGGCCTGGAGCACAAGCCTTATGAGGAGCGGCTGAGGGAACTGGGGTTGTGTAGTCTGGAGAAAAGGAGGCTGAGGGGAGACCTTATCGCCCTCTACAACTACCTGAAAGGAGACTGTAGTGAGGTGGGTGCTGGTCTCTTCTGTCAGGTGGCTGGTGATAGGATGAGAGGAAATGGCCTCAAGTTGTAGCAGGGGAGGTTTAGATTGGATATTAGGAAAAATTTCTTTGCTGAAAGGGTTGCTAGGCATTGGAACAGGCTGCCCAGGGAAGTGGTGGAGTCATCATCCCTGGAGGTATTAAAAAAGCATGTAGACAGGGCACTTCAGGACATGGTTTAGAGGGCATGGTTGATGGTTGGACTTGATGATCTTAAAGGTCTTTTCCAACCTAAATGATTCTATGATTCTATGAGTTAGGGGGGCATGTTTTCTGACCTGAACTGCAGAGAGATTTATAAGTTATACAGCTCCTTATAAAAAAATAATTTTTTTTTGCTCACACAATTTCTTCCTGGACTGAGAGCAAAACTCAGAGTGCAACTCCGTTGCAGTCAGCAGTGCGAATGCAATATTGACCAAACCATTTGAAACCCGTATCTATAAGCACCAGTGCAACAGTATAGGATCTTTTTAAATCAGTCCTCACGCGTGCTGGAATTGAATGAGTGTGCATTGTGCCAGGATGTATTCTGGTTTTTTTAGAGACTATTATATCCTGTTTTCAGGATTCTGCCATGCCAGGGTTTGCTCAGTGTCATTGTAAAAGCTTGTAAACAGTTTATGAGGAGGAAGATGCTGGGATCTCAGCACTGCAACACAGCATATGCTTTGCAGGGTGATTTCATTAAGGACCAAGGGTAACTTAGCAATTGTGATTGAGGTTATTGTATATTTTCTTTTCTGTCTTAAACTCTTTATTTCTGGGTTGCAGATGAAAAGACTTCTGACTCCATTTTACATTGGTTTGTATTTCACATTCCAGAATCTTGTCTGGAAACCTTTTAATTCTTTTTCCTTTGCTCCTGGAAAGAGAACCAGCACTACATCAGAAGAGCTCTAGCAGTAATGGGACATCAGTCCTTAAGTAGATTGACTGAGACCAGAATTGTCTCAGGTATTTGACCCTGCATCTATCATGTAGAATAAGCACCATAAACATCAATATACTGATCCATCCCATTTAAGGGATGTAGTCCATCCCTGTATATAGCAGGCAAGCCATTTGAGCAAAGACTTTGTTAAAAGATTATCTTAAATTTTTGCTGAAACAGCTGGGTGATGCCTTGTACACCAGCACTACCTTTCTGTTAAGAAGCATCTCTTAGCCCCATATAGCTTATGAATTTCCCAGCTTAGACGAAACACATCACCTAATGGATATTTAACTAGTACAACTGAGAGCCAAGGCTGGCATAACGTTGTCAGTTAGGAGACACAGGCTCTTTTTGTTTGTTTTGCATTCTTCTATCCAACATTAACATTTTGCTGATCATTTGTTACGTGTAAACCAGGCCTCAGTCGGTCTATCCCTGCAGTTTGCGCTATTAAATAGTTGGCACTAATTTAGGAAAAATCTGGGCAGGCTCAATCCCAGTGCAATTAACTGTTAGTTCCAGAGCTGTCAGATGGAGCTGGATACAATATGTCATGGGTTTGCTTAGGTGCTGTTAAAGCTTGTTGATATCTCTAGTGGTAATTTTTTAGGTATTTGGGAATTTTCTCAGTTACCAGGTGCTATCTTTGAACTCACTGCCTTGCCTCCTGGCATCCTGAGGTGCCGAATCCACAGTTAGCATGTATTTAGTAGGCTGGTCTGTTCATGAAGAGCACTCTAATAGCAATAAACCATTGTTTGCATTCCCCTGCTGTCCTCCCATGGATGCACACACCACACATAGAGGAGACTCCAGAGTTTTATTTAGAAATGGTGTTTCTTGTCCAACTCCAAGCGAATCTTCCAGGTGCGCTAATACTAATAGAGCTCAAGCCCATGCTGTAGTGGTCCAGCTACCAGGCAGTGACAAAACTGCAGTCATGGCATGGTTGATTTTGCTCTGGTGTGGGAGAAGCAATCACTGCTTTGTCAGAACACATGGTATTCTTGAACTTTGTGGTGTAATATAATATGGTATGCTCTGCAGCTGCATGAGGAGGCAGCAACAATGGCTTTGTGCTGTAAAGGATAGTGGAGATGTTACCTTAATTCTCTACAAACACAGGGAAGGAGAGATTAAATTTAATCTTGGACTTCTGCATCTGTTGCAGTCTCTCAGCATGTAACGATTGCTCAGTAACATCTCTGTTATGTTATCATGCATTGCCTGTGGTGGAAATAGGGACATTTGAAAGTGTCAAGAAATTCTGGGGTGCAGGCTGGCTTTTTCAAGAATGCTCAGTGAAGACTTAGGCAACCAAAATAATTGTCCTTTATGGAAATTTGGGACTGATGCTCCAGATTATGCTAAAATTAACACATTCAAGCTTTTGTTTTAGAACATGTTGATAAGGCAGGGTGAACAGCTGTCAACACTCAAGAAGAAGGATCTGGCCTAAGAAACATGATCAGTTGTTCCTGTTCCTGGCATATACCACAGGCAGAAACATTCTTATATTGCTTGCAGGTCTCACAAGAAGTACCTTCTCTTCTTTACATTCAGTAGAAAAGCAGTGAGGAAATGTCACTGGTGCGATGTGTAACAACATAGTGCAGCTCTGTAGTTTTTTCTACTTTTAGGTTTCCTGTTGCTCCAGGAGACAGAAACATTATCATCTGTATCTCACAGATGCAGGCTTAACTACAGGAAATACATAATAGCAACATGTATAAACAAGACAGCATCACCTAGTTTCATCTCCAGTCTGTTCATAAGGAATGCTCCTGTCTTTTAATGAGGTATATATTTTAGCTTATTCCTCCAGTTCCTAACAGCTTGTTGTACCCTTCTGTACAGCTCTATATAACTAAGTAACCAAGGCTAGAAGATCTAAAATGAAGAGGAGTCACCAGAATATGCAAAACCTATCATAACAAACGTACCAGGAGATGGGGATTATGTAATTAGTTTTCTCCATTGTACCTGAAGCAGATTTTCAACAGTTGTGATACACACATATAGTTGTCCTATCAGAATTGCTAATAGATTACATTTTACAGTATTCTGGAAGTCCGGCCACATTGTCTGTCAGAAACCTGTCACAATGGATCCTTGTAATGGTCTGGAATTTACTATTGCTCTGTGGGCAAAAATCTGGTGTGCGTGTCTAGATTCACGTTTGTGGAGCTGGTCCAGCAGAAAGAACTTGCTGTCAATAGAGGCAGAATGATTTCCCCCAGCGTTTAAATACTTTAGCATGAAGTTATTTTTTAGACATTTTTCTTCTTACATTTCCTTCCTAATACGCTGAAATAAATCCCCTCAGTCTAATGTTCTTATCGCTTTTCTTTGATGAATTTCCTCTCTTCACTCCTGCTCCCTCAGCTGGCCCTGAATTTCCTTCCTAAATCCCTTCTGTCCTTTGCTAACCTGTTGGCCCTCACTGTCTACTGCAGCACTTTCAAAGCAGAAAGGACGCACGGAGTACGAGAGTGCCTATTATCCTCTAGGTATTACGGATTCATTTTATCCTCATTTCCACCTCTTAAATCAATCCATGATTTATCAAATCTAGAAAATGATAACATTTACTTAAGAACAAATGTGTAAGATAACTGGACGCAGGACAGAGTGGCACACAGCTGTTCTCACAGTCATCTGGGGTCGTGTTTTCACTACTTTTTCATATAGGGGTTTAAGTTGTGAGTTTAGCAGCCACAGAGGAACTTGGATTAGGGAGTAGTCTTGTGGGGATACCTTCTGGGCAGCAGTGCAGTGCAAATTGTAGATTTGATTGCTCTATAATACCAGAGTATCCCCAATATAAGAGACAAGGCATCTGGGCCCTGCCCAGTAGCCTAGCAGAATAAAAAGATGTATTTCACAGGGACTGACATGGAAGTGCAACAACAGGTAGAAACATATCTAAATATTGCCCATAACAGTAAAAAAACCGTGAGAGATCTGTTAA
>VYZV01027829.1:0-21039 GCA_013401275.1 Pandion haliaetus | reverse complement strand
AGGATAATTGAAGTTTGGGTCAGAATTCACTGATTATTCAGAAATATTTGGAATTTTGACAATGTATTTTCTCTCTGATGTATACATCTAAGACACCAAAGAAAATGTCAAGTATGACTACCATTCAAACACAGCATTAAAAAAAAAAAAAAAAAATCTTCTGAAGTATTGTTCTGACAATTTCTTTTTATTTTTGGATAAAGGATAGAACTGGTGTTTGGCTCCGCAGCATTTTTTAAAGTAATCAAAGACTGCAGTAGAGGACTAACCATTAACAAAATGTACAAAATGCTTCTAACAACTAGAGACATTCATTTTATTCAACAGAGAAACAAAAGAAACATCCCAGAAAAATGAATACCAAAGAAATGTTCAGTCACATTTATGAACAAAATTTGTAACCTCTACTTTTATTTGGATTATGAAATGGATAATCAGAAGGGGTAACTACTTAGAAGGGGTTGCAGGCTCCTACACCTGCTTTTTTTCATCCTCACTAATCAGAAGACCAAGATAACTGCCTCAGTTGTGGAAGGCTCATGTTCAAGTCCCTGCCTCATGGGATTCAGGGCAATCAGAAATAAAAAAAATCTGTTCAGAGGTCAGCCTTCAGTGGCACTCCCACATCATGAAAGGATATCTACCCAGACATCTTCCCACATGGAAACACACATTAAGATCTTAACATAAACACTGCTGCATAAAAATATTCATGAAAGCTTTTGTGTCATTTCAGCAAAACCAAATGTAAAAATCTCAACAAAAACTGGCTGTGACACAGATCCTTCTCCAGCAGCCATCCTTATCTGGCCTGTTTCTGGGGCCCGACAGAATTAGACGGCAACCTGTCAACCATCCTTTATGTAAATATTCTTCTTTTTTCATATAACAAGGGAATTTTTGCGTGACCCGTATGGTTTCATCAAAATGATGAAATACTTCCATGAAACAATAGTCGTTTCACAAAGAACATTTTCACATGCTCATGTAAGTATTCAACACAAGCAGAATTTTGCGACCGGACTTGAACAAGTTTATACCCTCAGACTGAGGAAACACTGAAGGAAGCTCAACCTACCTCCCTACCAAGCACCAACTGACTCAATCCGTGATTGAGGCCAGCTGGCGAACTGGCTGATTACTGTCGGCATGGACATCCAGAGATCAGCATATGACAGGAGGACTTTTTTCAGTGCTGGAAGAGCCAACCAATGGCACCTGTAATCACTTTGTCCAAAGGATTGCATAGGGATGTCAATTCTGTTTTAATTCAAGAGGCTTGGTTTTGATGTTCTAAATGAATCATCAAAGTTGAAATCCAGAAACCAAGCTGTTGGTTGTGAGGAAATGTGTTACTGCCTCGGAGCAGAGAAAACAACAAACTTCATACAAAGTCCAGTTTTTTCTCACACAGATGACGTTACTTGTGATCCCAAGGAAGATCTTTTGAAACATTAATAAACTATATGAGATGGAGGTGTCTCAAAGATGCCAGTGTCCTCATTAATCACTGCAGTAAACGCTGAAGTTGAAAAAACTTCTGTAATAAAACCAATGACCTCAGGATTTTCTGTTCCATGAACCCAGCCACCCAAATGGGAACTTGGTGCACGTTTTTGATCATTTTATGTATTTTGTATACAAACACTGTGTTGTTCTCTACATACTAGTCTCTGGTCTTAGAGCGGCAAGGTGCAGCTGTGACCCAACCTCCAAGGAAGCACACCCTGGGTCACCAGGGGATGGATGTTACTTCTTGTGGGTGAGGAGGGACTCCTATGAGACTGGTTACTCAGATAAGCCCAATATAAAAAAACACAACAGATTTAGCCAAACTGAGAAACGATGTGCCCCCAAGTGTACAATTAAAAATCGTGGGCTCAGTTTTTAAAAGACTGCCTTACACCCAGTAGCAGGGAAAAGACACTATGAGTGAAGACACCGAGAGGCGGCCAGCTTCAAAGATAGCAGAAGTGAGGTACAAAGATGCCAATTTAAAAGGGAAGCAGAAACATTTAGCTTATCTAAAGCATTATTTTTATAATAGCAGAACCATATTTAGCTAATGCATTCATACATGGAATTAATTAAGCTGTATTTAAAGCATTCTATTTATAATTGTTAGTTTTCCATTTCCTGCAAATCAGACTAATGAGGCATGTACTTAATTTTGAAATTATTTTTTAAGAGTTTGCATAAATTGGCATGGCTACATAAAATTTATACTCAGTTGGCTGCTATGTGTTGAAAATAATTTAGCATGGTGATATGGTAGGTGAGGGGGGCAAGCAAGCATTTACCACCACATTGCTAATAATACATGCAGATAAAAGTAAGTTTTATTTTCACAGTTACATGGCTACAATCTATCAAAAGTCTGCCCAGACAAAAGTTACGTAAACTTTCAGAGAGAAACCAAGAACCATTTTTTTCCTTTACATTACTGCTCTTCATCTCTTGAATCTGTTTTTTTTAATCACAGCATGCGTGCCATTGCTTACTTAGAGGTATTAAACCAAACTCTAACCTGAAGTTTTAATATTACAAATAGAACAAAAAATACTATCTCAAAGTAATTACTTTGGAGCATTTCTTGATAAAAATTCGTATAGAGAAGACATAGAAAATCTTAAAGACACTGGTCCCTAGATCACCGAAGTCTGAGGCTCACATCTGCACAGAATATGAAGTTGAATCAGTTCTGCTGCACAGAGCAGCTGTAGGGGATGCCACATTCTGCTCCCATACTTCTAGGGCAAGAACATGTGTTTAGTGCCTGCAGTTCTGTGAATGAGTCAACCAAGCTACAAGGAGCAGAAAGTAGGTGACAATGGGAAAAAACCCTTTTTGCCCATTTCCTACATCCCAGGTATTGGGGAGGAAGTGGGCTGCTTCTTTTTCAAAACTATATGCTTTCTCTCTCTAAGCACAGAAGCAGGAAAGGCTCAGAAGAGGAATTTGAGCCATTATCATTTCCTGTCATTTTCAAAGCTGTAGCTAGCCCATAGCAACCATTCATATACCTATGTGCAGAAACACGTATTTTCTGGTCTAGTTGTTAAAGTCTGTTAAAGCCTAAAAAGCAGATTAACGTTATGTGAAAAGATAGATGAAGGTCAATTAAGTTAAATTCGACTGAAGTAACCTGAAGAGTCCAGGTTGCACTTAAAATGTCTGGCTGCTATTTGTAGGTGTATTTGTAAATTACCCACATGATTTTTCACTAATATAATCTTCCTTCCCAGTGACTACTTCAGGGAACTCCAATTCTTTTTTAATTAAAATTCAGTAAAACCAAACAGCCCAATTTAATGCTTGTCAATACCATTCATCCCTTCAGGTAGTGTGGTTTTAGACAATATAGATACATCAGGTGTTGTTGTCAGCCAGAAACCTTGAATTAAGGTAAATTGTTTAAAGATCACAAACATTTATTTAATTTTTGAGGCCCATATTTACTCACAGAGCACTGTTTCAGCAGATATAAAGTACTTGGCAAGTTCTAAATTGAGGTAAAACGTCTTTAAAGGAAACGTGGATTTCTTGGAGCTTAGACTGCTTTGCAAAATGACATGAGGTAGTAGAGGCTGATAATGGAAAAAAAAGCAGAAAAAGCAGAATTTACAGTTGGCTCCCAAAAATGTTGCATTGCTGTGTTTTCTTATTCAGAATGAAAGTTATAGAAACAGCAATGCTCAGAATATATGAGTGTTTAGGTATTTCCAAACTGAACTGACTGTATTCCTATACAGTACTGCTCCCAGATTACTGGCTAGCACTACTGAGAATGCTTTCCAAAATAGCTTAATATAAGGGGTGAGAATCAAAACCCAAAGTCAGAAAGTACTTTTCCATTAAATTCAGCGGCTGTTAGATCAAGAGTAGAATACTCTTCAGAGGTCTTCAAGAAAAGTGAAAAAAGAACCCACATGAGAAAGGAACCTAAAAGGAGAAGATCTACTAAAAAGTGAATTTTGGACCTTTATTCAGCTTCTATCACACTATAAGAACAATGGGATATCCACAGAAAGAGAGCTGGTTCACATCACTTCTTTTTCCAAATTTAAGCTGTGAAGCCCATTGTGCTAATTATTCACTGTCTAGCAGTTGGGCTAGATTCCAAAAGGGACTCAAGAATAATATTACCTATTATGTTTCAGTTCTTTCTTACCAAGTAGTAAAACACATCTGAGAATTACTCTCCTATAGAAAGAAGGTAGACAGTCTTGAGGGGCTGTCTTATATGGAAACATCTCCTAAGGACAGCAGCACCAGGGTCTATGTGGAGTGCTTCCCTCTATAACTCATCTCACACTGATCCGATAATGCTTGTGTAAAGGTAAGCTATCTTAATTACAGTGCGGGGTACTTCACACCTAGAAGCAAACCAAAATCAGAAGGATGCAAAGATATCTTCAGAACACCTGAGTCAGCCCACTCTCGTGAGCTGCAGGTTCTGTGCCACAACGCTTAATAAAATTAACAGTTCCACCCAAATACACTTATACCAGAAAGCAAACAAAACCAGTCCATTTGGTGAGACAGAATTCTATTTTTTTTATCATTCAAACTGCTGGTTAATTGAAATCAGGAGTAATCTTTCCCTAAAATCAATGATTCCCACATTGCCTACTACAGACATTCTGGAAATTCTCCTAGACGTTTAATTGTGACTACTGCTTTAAGATGATACAAATGCACATTCATCACTGAGCTTCTGCTGCTAAGAAGCTCATCTAAATAAAGCCATTTTGAGGCAAAACCAGTTCCCACTCATCCAATCATACAGTTTGCTACACTTGCAGCCATTTTTACAAACCCTTGTTGTTCATATTAAGAGCAAACATTTGGATTAATTTTGACTCATACTTGTACAGAGAAAAGTGCTAAATAACCCTAACATGTTATTTTTGGAAAAGTTTTAAATGTTTTATATTTTAAACATACTTCTGTAAGACTGTCACAGAAAATGCAAGTTCACAGCTAAGAAGAATCTCATGAAAGTTGGTATGCCTAGACCTTAAATGTAGGGAGTTTAATTTTATAACTATTCTATCATGTCATTGCATTATTAACTCCCCAGTAAATCTTTCCTACAATCTTCTTGTATCAAAAACAAAACAAAACAAAACAAAAAACCACAAGCTTCCTAAGAAAGAACTTCAACCTATTTGAAAGCCTGATAATCTGCCAGAATTCTACTGTTAAAGCTACCATTCAGAGTCACATTGAAACAAGTGGCTGAGTAAAAGAGAATAAAACTGTGAGTGCTTTGAGGCACTTTCCCAGTCTTTCTATGTGTTTGTCCACAACTTGTATGAGACTTAAATCTCTGGTAAAAGAGTAACTATTTAACGCTATTCTACAAATGAGCATACTCTTAACTTCTGATATTACAGGCAAGAAATCTTTCTCACATCCTTTTCTATCTTGTTGCTAAAAAAATTTCCAAGGAGTCATTCAAACTTGTAAGGCTGGCAAGGTATTACAAGAAGACAGAGAAAACATGCTGTGCACAGCACAGTCTGTTTCTCACAGGCAGAAATGAGGGTCAGATGGAGTGAAAAGAGTTGTAAGCTCCAAGGAAAGATTTAGGTGAAAGTAAGTAAGCCTTTTTATCATTTTCACCCTTTTCGCTACATGCTTTGAGCCTTTGGGGAAAGGGGGGAAAAAAAAGTGTTTGAAGATGCTGTTTCTGAGTCAATTTAATCAACTGCAGAGTTCCTGGGAGTTAAAGAACTTACAGGTACCAACTTCAGCTGGATTGATCATATGAGCACAAATTGAAAAAAGACCCAGTGCTAGAACAAGCAGGTCACATCATTTCACCCTCAATGAGATGTCAAATGTCAGGCCCATCACTGGAGACAAGCAGAAATATGTGAACACATAGTATATGTGCAATTCACCTTTTCTGGTCTCTAAGAATTAGTTCAGTCCCAATGGTTCCAACCTCAAACACCACATGCAGAGATGACCTGCATTGCCCCCAGGTTTCACAGCCGCTGCTGGTTTAAGTTGAGACACTGTGCTTTTTCGAAGCCTCACCATGCCCTTCCCTACCCTCTCCCTAACCCCCACCCAGCACCAGCACCTATTAATTCTCCCCATGAGGTGGAGAGTTCTTGCAGACTTCCCTTGCAAGGGAGGGCACACTCCATGTTCAGACTATCCTCAACTGCAGCCTAACATTCACCCATCTTAAGTAAAGGAAAAGAAACTCTCTTCTTCATCTTTCTTGCTTAGACCTTTCCTAGGTCAAAGAGAAGCGGAAATTCTTTGTATAAAGTAGCGTTCACACTGATCAATGATAGTTGTTTGGGTAGCTAATTTAACCATAGATATATCTGAGTCATTCTCCTAACACAACTAAATCACATACAGCTAGATAAATGCCTGAAGAAACTGGAGTAATTACAAAAACACTAATCAGGGACTAAAGCCCAGATCTTATCCACTAGAGGTGTGTGGTACACCCGTTGCTCCAAGGGTCCAGACCTGAGAAGCTGTCTGTCCTGAAAAACCATTCCAGAAGCCAGCAGCATGTACTGGGTCGAGGTGATGCACTAGGCAAACCAGTTCATGCTACATACATTTTTGAAAACAGCAGCAGTACACACATGGGAAAAATACGGGCTTTTTAATAACTCTATAGACAAAAGAAATAACAATGCTAGTTTCTTCTAGCTGTCCACTAAGCTGAGTTCATAAACAAAAAGTTCATAATCTAAGTGTAATAGATTTTGCTTTCGCAGCAACACAGTGCTATGAAAGTGTTTAAAATGGACTTTTCTCTGTGTAATCAATAAAGCTTTCACAGAAAGATTGGTTCTGTTCCAAAGACTTTTTTAGCTGCTTGCACAGGACTCCCAAACACCAAATAAGTCTTTTATAAATTTCTATCTTATAACTCTCTCCCATTTATTTATAACCCCTCTTCAAAGTACACTGAATTTAATGGTGAAAGATTTATTAAAATCACAACTGAAAAAAATTACTCATCGTTTGTAACCCAAATTGACACTATACACAACTCAAGTTTTACTGACAGAAAAAATGCATGTGTTTTATAGTGTATTTCATGATATCCTCATTTTAAAATACGTGCAGGGAATATTCTGCAGGTAAAAACTAATAATAACATTGAATATAATTATAACTTAAAATGCAACCCATAACAACACACTATTTTCAAAGAGTATACGTGAAAGTATCAGCTTTTCCCTCTGAGAGCAAAATGCAGGTTAGCCTCAGTGTCCAGCTTGCATTGGGTAGTTAAAGCACATTTAGCCTGTACCTGACCAAAATAGAAATTCACAGTGCCAGAATGCAACTAAGTCACTTTATTCTTAATCTTGAGTAATATGAAGCAATAGTAGAGCAACTGGACAGTATGTCCAGGTTCAGCATGGTTTTTAACCTAACCACCATTGAGATGTTTGAGGTTTTTTAACTTTACATAGATTTCCGTTAAAAACTGGAGGTTTAAATGGTTAACGTAACCAAA
Source organism: Pandion haliaetus (assembly GCA_013401275.1). Taxonomy (NCBI): domain Eukaryota; kingdom Metazoa; phylum Chordata; class Aves; order Accipitriformes; family Pandionidae; genus Pandion; species Pandion haliaetus. The sequence continues at coordinate 13,532 of VYZV01027829.1, read as the reverse complement.
CTTGGAATATTTGCATTCTTATCAAAATAGATAGTTTTACATAGATTTCTTACTTTTGGTCTTTATCATAAAATTTTATCTTTCACTGTAATCACAAGGCAGAATTTTGGTTGGGCATATAAACCCTAAAATTATAAGAAACTTAATTTGAGCTTTTGTATACAGTAAAATTGTAATCAATTCCAATGGAAATTTATTACTCCTTCACCCACAACAGTGTTTACCCACTCATTACTGACCATAGACATTGCCACATGTAATCCAGTGGTTGGGCATACGGTACAGATTCACCTGTATTTTTCATAAATTACGCCGATAATTTTTTTTGCATATACGTCAGAATAATTCACCTGACTTTACATGATTTCCCCAGGTTTCTCTTGCCATAGCAAAGTGCTTGGCTGGCATCTTTTTATGAAATGGACCCCTTCATATGCAAATCTCTTGCTTGCAGCACAGGAGGTGGAGGAGCCTTGACTCACTGTTAGCCTTTCCTCAGACAGATTTTCCACAGGGCAAAGGCTTAAAAGATGACACAGAAATACATATTTTGATTAGGGTTATGGGACAAACTTGCATTTGTCTGGTTCTGTGAATAATTCAATAAGAGGCAAACTGCACTACTTTTGCATGGTTGTTAGCATATGGAAGCATTGGCTCGGAGAAAGGCATCGACAGCACACCTTGGCAAATGCCATGTACCACAACATATAATCTAAAGAACAGCAGCTCCTCAATGTGCTCTGTAGTAAAATGAGAAGCTTAGTGTAGACAGAAGGGTAAAGAGTGGGGGTCCGTGCACTCTCCTTTGGTCTTCGTCAGGGTAAAGGATTCAAAGAAAGATTCCGGAGAGAAACAAACCTGTCCAGCCCCATGGGTAGGCTTTTTCACCATGGAGGTACCAGCTAGTCATGAAATAAGCATTTTTATAATTCAGTACTTCCACTGCTTTTACTCTAGTCCATACCATTGCAGTGAAGGCCACCTCAGGGATCAAAACTCCACTGTGCTACCTGTCAGTGTACAACAGAACAAAAGACAGCTCTCCAATCCCCTGTGCTTGCCCATTTTCCTAGTACACATGCACTTTCTTCCCCACTAAAATCAAACTGAATACACTGCTATGAGGAGTTTTTGCTCTCAAGAATTCTCTTCCTCTGCTGAAATCATTATGCTAAATTTCACCTAGAGAAAATGGTCCAATAGAGAATTTAGTAGCTGTCTTACCCCTCATTCCATAATGCTGATAACTACCATAAAAAGCTGACTTCACTACTTTTACAATGAAAAGTAGGGGAGTTTGATAGTGCTAGGACTATTTAATGAGTTAATGTAACATTTGGCTTTCCTCATATGCCAGCCACTTTCTCTAATAGAATTACAGCAACAGAAATACTGAGCATTCGTTTTTATATGGTATTCAGTCTCATTTCAGGAACTGAAAACTTGTCTGAATGTGAAGAAAAAATAAGTGCCTATAGGCTCAATCCTGCAAGGTGCTAAGTGCCCACAACTCTCAGAGAAATCATCTACACTCTGAGATTTTAACCTGTTCTTACTCGAGCAAACTTCTCTTGACTTCTCTTGCAGAAGGAGTTTGCACAAATGAGGAACAAGAAATATTACAGGCTTGTTTGTGGATGGAAACCACTATGAGATAAATTAAGAAGTGAATTTCAAGTGTAATAGCTGTTCTCCACTAGCCCCCAACATAGCCCCATTTAGTCCATACAAAAGTATTCCCGGTGCAGAATTAAGAGTGCCTACAGAGGAGCTACTGTAGAATTGCCATTCTGGATTATTCTGAAAAACCAGCATAAGAATTTTGCACACAATGAGAACTGGGACTGCTCAGCGCATTTTACAGCTGTATCTCAAACACCATTCCCTTTACCCATGGAAGTGGTAAAAGAATGCCAAGGAGGCTACTCCAACAAGTAAAGATAATCTGGCTCAAATCCCAGTCAACTAAAAGTAGGACTGTTTCAGGGAGAGGAGAATTCTTTTCTCTATTTTTTTATGGTACGAGAATAATTCATTTCAGCATTTACAAGTAAATATTGCAGAGATGGTAGAAGTAGTTTAGATAGGTAAAAGGAAACAAAAGCAAGAAACATTATCCAAGGCTCCATGTATGGGTGCATCCATGCACTAATTATATTATATTCCAGATAATGTCTGTCTTTGAGATTAACCATGTTAAAGTAAATACTAGGCAATTTTCATTAATAACAGTCAACTGGTTATCTCATATTTCTGATTTCCTGGTATTTTTAACATCTGTGAGCCTTAGTTGTTTTATTACTTACCCCTGCCTAGCACATATTCTTGACCTCCCACTTTGAACTCAGAGGATCTCAGAAAAGTGGGGGTTTTTGCACTGATCTGCAGAGGAACTAGTAAAATTGTATATAGTCTGCTACAAGTAGCAATGGGAACTTAAGAGCTCTATTCTTTTTTGTTTTCTGGGAAGATGTGCAAGTTGATCAGCCTGGTCACAGGAGAAAACAGAAAACAACTACTGCATCCTTAGAAACTATACATTAAGAAGGCAAAATACTTGGTTTATTGTAAAGGTGAAAAGATCACTGACTGGAAGATTTAACAGAAACTAAAACTTATTTATTTACATAGGTTGAATCCAAGAGAATGCTTGTACATACAGTGTATACCACAGCAGAAGTCTGACCTGTTGGGTTAGCTAGATACTAACACAATGAAAGTTAAAGTAGTGTCATAAGCAGGTTTCCTAAGAATGCTTCTCCTGACATATAAAAAAGAAACAATCACCAGGCAGGCATATAGCATTTAATATCCAAAATAAGTTAATTTAGCTTTTCCCCTCCTTTTGCTGTGTCAATCTATCACATTACTGACATCTGCAGCAGAGTGCATGGCTACATGTCCATTTAGTAGTGAAAAAGTAAAGTGATCTAGAGTCCTAGTTTCAATTTACTTCAATTATTGATTTCAAAATCAATTTCAATGCTCAAGAGGTGGTATCTGTAGCTAAGACATCTTGGTAGCAAATTTTTGCACTCCACCATTAAGTGTCTACTGTCCCTTCTGTTTCAAAAGTCACCATTACTATGTTTATTTTTCCTGAATTAATAGCAATAGCATTGCCTTTTACTGCACTATGTGAGAATGATTAAAATACCAGCACTCATGTCCATCTGTATTCTCCATGAACATCAAGTTATTGCAGATTCATTAAGCAACAATGAAAAAATTATCTTTGGGGTGCTGACCTGCCATAAAAACAGACTGTAACTCATCTACATCGGGTATCAGATCGATGAACTGAGACTCACTAATTCGGTACATATACAAGTGAATGGATAAACATTTACCACCATTATGCCAAGGGATTTAGCATCCAGTTACTTGCATTCCAGGCCATAGCTTTCCCAGGCAGAACTCTCTTTTCAGTCAAGAGCACTTGCTGAGCTTATTTCTATGGAGGATCTTTTCACCTAAACTTAACCATCTCGAAACTTGCCTTCTACATGACCTAACCCAGTGGAGCCTTTGTTTCTGGAGACTCTTATCTGATCCTCTGCTCTTCAGTATTCTGCATCTACTTACAACCACCTCGTAATTCCAAACTGCTTCTGGTACTTTGGATAAACAGCTCTCTCTGGTGGGGACCTTTAAATCACACCTGAATTAAGCCATTCAGAGTGTACTTAATTTACCATTTTTTAAAACTTTGTCTTAATCTGTAACATATTTTCTGCACATTCCCTGCCACAGAGACTCATTTGACCTTAGTCTTCCATTGCCTAATGCATTCTATATGTATTTTTTTACAGTCCAAGAAATTGCAATGGTAGTGAATGTTGAACCAAAGACAAATATTTATGAGAAATGTGGGCGTGGGCCAAAGAACATTCCTACAAAGACAGATATGGTTATTATATGTTAAATCATAAATTGCTCAAGAATCAAATATAAGATGCTTATACTGAAAAAGGACAAATGCTATGCTTGATTACATTAACAGTAACAGTATGTGTCAAACCAGTACAATAATCCTCCTGCTCTGCTCAGCAATGCTCAAGCTTCAACAGCAGGACTGATTGGATTCAGTTTGGGACATGACATTTTAAAAAAGACAAATTGAAAATGAAGCAGATGAGAACAACAAAGATGACAAAAATGGCTTAGAAAGTATGATTCAGAAGAGTTTATGTTTTGCATTCTTTTTACACAGATAAAGAAAATGGAACTTGAGAAATATCCCTAAAAGAAAGATGGAGTGAAAAAAAATGGCAGTTTCCTCAAATACTAAAATTGCTGTGTTTGTCACTTTCTGTTTAATAATTTGAAAGAAGAAAACAAAGATGAACAGGCAGAAAAGTGAGGTTGTCTTCCCATTTGTTATGACACAACATCACATAAAGATGTCATAATGATGGAATGTGAAGAGGTACGTACTAAAGGCACTTTGAATGCATGAGTATTTTCATGTGTATGCTGTGGTAAGACCTGTATGTTCTATGGTTGGTAAATGAGCACCTATTCCCTATTTACCTATCCTCACTATGTATCTAAACACAGTGCTGAGTAAAAGGCCTTTCATTTCCTGAAAAGGCACAATTTCTCTTCTAGTAATTCCAAGTCCTTGTATAATGTTCAACACTATGATTAAATTTTTAGAGAAAATTAATTTCCTTCGAAAAAAATAAAAAATAAAGCCAGAACACTTCATTTTTTCTCCTCCCTCCTTTCCCTAGAAACATTTTGCAAAATAATAAAAAAAAAAAAATAAAAATAAAGGAATCCAATGCTAGTAAAATTAGACCCTGAATAATATTTCATCTTGCCAGGCACCCACGTGGACAGCCTTCTTAAATTCAGTTTTCCTAAAGTCAGAAAAGTACTTCTGAGTACATGGACTTGAAACCTTGAATTTAATTAAACATTATATAGCAAACTAGTTCAGTGTGTCTCTGTTGCATTCAGGGTAGTCCATACTCAAGAGGACACTTCAGTTTTCTGTATTAGTGCAGTGTCCTAAGCACTCTGTGTTTTACTGTGTCAGCATGTCTTGTAGTCAAGAGCTGATAACAACCAAGGTCAGTCATTGTCCTGGTTTCAGCTGGGATAGAGTTAATTGTCTTCCTAGTAGCTGGTACAGTGCTATGTTTTTGAGCTAGGTATGAGAAGAATGTTGATAACACACCGATGTTTTCAGTTGTTGCTAAGTAATGTTTAGTCTAAAGTCAAGGATTTTTGGCTTCTGATGCCCTGCCAGCAAGAAGGCTGGAGGGGCACAAGGAGTTGGGAGGGGACACAGTCAGGGCAGCTGACCCAAAGTGGCNTTTTGAGCTAGGTATGAGAAGAATGTTGATAACACACCGATGTTTTCAGTTGTTGCTAAGTAATGTTTAGTCTAAAGTCAAGGATTTTTGGCTTCTGATGCCCTGCCAGCAAGAAGGCTGGAGGGGCACAAGGAGTTGGGAGGGGACACAGTCAGGGCAGCTGACCCAAAGTGGCCAACGGGGTATTCCACGCCATGTGATGTCATGCCCAGTATATAAAGTGGGGGAGTTGGCCTGGGGGCGTGGCTCAGGAACTAACTGGGCATCGGCTGGCAAGCAATTGCATTGTGCATCATTTGTTTTGTATATTCCACTTCTTTCATTAGTATTATTATTGTCATTTTATTATTGTTATTGTTATCATTATTATTTTCTTCCTTTCTGTTCTATCAAACTGTTCTTATCTCAACCCATGAGTTTTACCTTTTTCCTTCCGATTCTCTCTCCCATCCCACTGGGTGGGGGGGAAGCGAGTGAGCGGCTGCATGGTGCTTAGTCGCTGGCTGGGGTTAAACCACAACAGTCATTCTGATCACAATAGAATGGACTCTTCTCTTGTGGTACCATAGGTACCATTTGTAGATGCTATTTTAGAGAGCTAGTGAGGAATTCATGCTGTAAGGTCTCCATAGTCTGAATCCCTGCAGGAAAATTAATTGTAGCGGGGAGGAGTGATAACAGCAACACTTAACTCAAAAGCTGTATTTCTGGAGAAGGTTTAGTGCCAAGGGCATTTTCAGAGACTTCGGCTACGAAACTTCCTATGTTTCTAGTAAACATCCGTAAAATAAGATTTTTCAGAGACTAGTGACTTGATAGGCAAATTTCATAAAGATGGAAAAAACTCATCCCAGGCAAAAGATAGTTCCTCTCTTCTCAAGCCTTTGCTCCAGCATACAGAGAATATGAATTCATTTGGATTAAATGGTTGTATGATTTTATTAGCATGAGTAGTAAGAATTTTTCCTTAATTCAGTTTCAGAAAATGGCTAAGCTATTTTAGCTGAAATAGGAGGGAAAAGATACTTAAAAGAGACACTCTGTATGTGGTGGGGGTAAGGACGGAAGGTCACATGCATTTTAAAGCTACATAAGTACCTGAAAATAAGGTCTTACACTAAAAAGTAATGGAGGACTGTGACAATAAGAAGCACTATCAAGTCCACCTTTTGTATCTATAGAATACCAATTACCTGAGGTAAACATAACCACTTACCATCTTTTCAAATGTAAATGCTGAAAGAAAGTAGTCTAAACTGAGTGGAAGTCTAACTTCGGGTTTAAAAACACTGGCCCAAAGATAGCAATATTCACTATTGGCTTTTTTTTATGAATGCAAGACTAATATATCCATTTTGATGTCCATTTTTTGATACTAGACTATCATTTAAATCCTGATTTTCATACTATTTATATGTGACCTACCACAGAAAAGATGTTTTCACATTTGTCAAAAGAACCTCTTACCTAATGCTGTAGGCACACGTTGCCCCCTCCCCACCCAGGTCCCTACACACACTGACACTTATGTGATGCTCCCTTTTTTTCCTTCTACTATCAGAGGGGACAAGAACATTATGGAGTGAAAATGCTCAGACTAACAATACTAACAGATGTTTATTGCTTTTGAGGAATCTACTCCCCCAGCACTAAATTAAGTGTTTTAAAATAAACAAATAATAAAACAGGAATACCATGCCATAGAGCTGTCATACCTAAACCACAGTAACCACCTGGTAATTCATGTATGTCTATTCAGTGCTGACACTGTAAACAACTGAATCAGGAATGTTTCTATTCATAATATGCAAGAGCAGGCAAGTAGCTCTAATGCATCATAGAGTCTAACGAATAAATGCCTGTCTGTCTGCAGGGCCTGAAGATGAGTCTCAAAACAGGAAAAGCTTAATTTTTAAGTCATTGCTCATAAAAGGTAAAATATATACAGTAAGAAAACCTACAACAAGAAATTGATCATTACTTAGGAAAATATAAAATCTTACAGGTGCTGTGAAACCTCACACTTGGACAATTTTTGCAATTACTTCACTGCTCTTTTTTGGAGACTTGCAAACTTTGCCGTGTTTAATTGTTAGAAATCTACTTCTAATTTTCAGAGTAGATTTACCCATTGCTACTTGAAACATATTTGTACATGTCTTCTACCTGTCTAGTATTCACAGTTCTAATGCATTTTTAATATGTAGATAATACCGTCTGTCAGTCTCAACTTGTGTCTAAGCCTGTCAAGCACTTGTCTTCTTCTACTACGTATTTTTCATTCCCTTTTAGGCCCTCTGCATCTCTCCAGCCCCCATCTTTCTTGAATGGGTGACTCAGATTGTATATGGCTTCCCAAGTAATATCTCATCAATCTTGTCCCATAGTATGAATATTTTTCTGTTGGAAATACGTTGCTGGACATATTCTACAATCACATCTGCCTTTTCTTCACGCTTGTGTCTTGTTGGTCTCTCACAGCCATTCCGACATTTATAGCAGCTCCTTCTCTTTCTCTATCCTTTCCTCCAGATCACCTATCCAGTTTTAATGCAACCTGTCACCAAGAAAATATTGCATAGTTTTATAAATCCCGTTATTTTAGTTTTGAAGATAATCCAGTTCTCTCTGTATGATATCCCAATTTTCTATTCGATCGACAATGTCCCTGATTTTATTCTGGTTTTATTTATATAGATTAAAATATAATTGAAAATGTTTTAGTAATCTTTGTAAAATCTAACTTTAACTTTTGTTGAATCTGATTTTACCCCTATATTACCCGATTTCCAAAATATGACCATTTTCTTCATCACTCCATTATTCTATTCTTTGGAGGCTCTTTTTGTTAAATCCTACATTCTTCTGGAAATTATCTTTTTCTCATTACTTTTAGAGCTCTCTGAACACTTTCCCTCCCCTTTCCCACAATTTATATAAGCACTTTTAAATAGATTTTCCTCTTTTGACTCAAAGAAATTCCAGTCTCTCCCCATTCATATCCACCCAATTGACTTAACACTAAGAGCTCCTGTGAATCAAAATATGTCCTATTAAAACTGACAACTTCAATCACAGCTATGCTTTTGCCTGTAATTCCTCTCACATAGAATGAATCAACTCATACCAAAATCAAAGATTTTGCATAATTTTCTCTCTTCCATTTCCTTCCCTGAACTATGCAAAAACTTCAACACATCTGTTACGGATGTTATTCCACCATGTTGGTTTTTTTCAGTAGTACAATACTATATATTCTTAATGAATTCACTAAGTGCCTCCATTTTGTCCCATAGGATCCTTGAATTAAAAAGCAGACTCTAGTTCCTGATGCACTACTGGGACTAGCTCTAGCTGTTTTCCACTCTGCTATTTATCTGATCACCATTCTCATCGTTAGTAGGAGATGCTGTTCCCACATTGCTCTTTCTCCTATCCAGTAATATTTCGTTAATATTGTCATAGACTCATTTGCCACTTTTACCTTTACAAACAGATAGAGAAATTAATAAAAGTCCTTCCCAATCACCAGACTTTACATCTGTCCTGGTTTCAGCTGGGACAGAGTTAATTGTCTCCCTAGTAACTGGTACAGTGCTATGTTTTTGAGCTAGGTATGAGAAGAATGTTGATAACACACCGATGTTTTCAGTTGTTGCTAAGTAATGTTTAGTCTAAAGTCAAGGATTTTTCAGCTTCTGATGCCCAGCCAGCAAGAAGGCTGGAGGGGCACAAGAAGTTGGGAGGGGACACAGTCAGGGCAGCTGACCCAAAGTGGCCAACGGGGTATTCCATACCATGTGATGTCACATCTAGTATATAAACTGGGGGGAGTGGGGGCAGAGGGGATCACCGCCCAGGGACTAACTGGCCATCGGTCAGCAGGTCGTGAGCAATTGCATTGTGCATCACTTGTATATTCCAATCCTTTTATTACTACTATTGTCATTTTTTTAGTGCTACCATTATCATTATTAGTTTCTTCTTTTCTGTTCTTATCTCAACCCATGAGTTTGACTTCTTTTCTTGATTTTCTCCCCCATCCCACTGGGTGGGGGAGGGAAGTGAGTGAGTGGCTGCATGGTGTTTAGTTGCTGGCTAGGGTTAAACCACAACAACATCCTAAACATCCCCACCACTGACAAGCGTCCAAGGTTTCTATAGGGTACCCTTGGAAAATTTGTCTCCAGAAACAAAATCCTCCCAGAGAAAAGTCTCTTTCCATGAATGCGTCTCAGTGGTTTAATATCCTAAATCTTTGGCTATTGCAACAGCTCTATGCAACCTTGCTTTGACAAGTAAGTTTATACCTACAAGCAGAAAATGGATCAGGTAAGAGAAGTGTATTATAAATAAGAGAATTGGTATCCTGAAAATGATGTATCAGAAGGGGGTAATTTTTGAAGTTGCCACATCTGTTTTGTTTTGTCTACAACTAAGCTAAGTCATTGCAAGCCATTAAAAGTTTTACTGTTATTTTTCCTCTTTGTAATATATGTCAGTTTTAAGATCAACCCATACAGTAGAGTGAATTTGATGAAAGTCATCCCAAACATGGCACATACCCCTCAGTCCATATGCTAGGACAGATCATTTCTCAAAGCTGACATGCAGTCACAGAAATAGTGACGTGGGGCCATGCACAAAAGCACAGAGGTCTGAGGCTCATGAATACATTGATTAAGCCAAAGTCACAGTTCAAAGTGACATTTACAAATAAACCAACAAACTCCAGGCTATTTTATCTAGAACAATCCTAAATTGTTCTGCATTTCCAAACCATTTTATCTAGGACTAAAGGATAGACACAGTTTCAGCTACCCTTAACCGCACAATAAATACATACCTACTACGAAATACCCACAAGATAGTATTTAGCCCTAGCCCTGCAGTACTAACAGTATTTAAGCTAGATAGTGGTTCTTCAACAGCTAAATTAAGCTTTCTACATGGGTACGTGCATTTGCACAAGCACTAGATTTTTCTTATTGAAATTACCAATAATAATAATAATCAACAATATTGATAATTTCACTTAGTTCTTGCAATAACACTTGCGCTATAAAGAGAAAACAGAGATAAAATTAATGCAAGACATGAAAGTAATTTTATTTCTCTTGGTTTAGTTTATAGTTGAAAAATAATTTTATCTCTGAAAAACAGTGATTTGGTTTTCACTAGAATCTGGAAAGCCATTGAGAAGAGCAGAGAAAAAGTCATCAGCAACAAGGCAAAATTATACTACAATAAGATGATTCCAACAGCCTTTCCTCTGAATATGCTGATCTCCTTAATTATTCCATTATCAGAGAAAATAATGTTGCTAGGCTCCTTTACCACTAAATTGTACTTACGCTGATTTCTTCCTTAGGGATGTTGATAACAGAGTCTGGGCTGATTACTCCTTAATACCTTATTCTTCACCATTAAAGAAAACAGAAATATAATTTTTAAAAATTCCTACAAGACAATCCAGCTAAAATATAGACTATTTTTACACAAGTGTTTAACATAAGCAAGGATAATTTCTGCTAGTGCTAGATACAGTATTTTCATATACACACTGTGTGAAGAGAATGAAATGCATCTCTGAAATTAGAACAGCAACGGCTGGAAAATGTCCAAAGATTCGATCTCCTTCTTTATGTATCCATCAGTTTGAACTGTGTGTGCTAGTTCGGGAAAACATATTTTTCTCCATTATTATTTAGTTCTCTCCTCATCATCATTACTCAGCTTCTTATTCATTCCCATGTGTTGTCTGTAAGCTGTATTACAAACTGTCTGGTATAATGGCCATCTTTGCATTATTCATCTCTATTATTTCCATCTTGAGATATTACTGCACTAAAATATACAAACTGACTGAGGAAGTAAATATGAAGGAACAAGTGACATGCTAGAAACTTAGGCTCTTTAAGAAAGTGCATGCTTTGATGAAATCCTGTTTTCACTGAGTTGTATAAATCTACAAAAGTTAGGTCACTTCTGGTTTAACTGTCTCTTGGGAGACATATGAATGACCTTGCTTAATGACATACTACTACCTCCCAGTTCTGGCCTTAGCACATTACTAGACCTGTTCTAATACTACCATCTGACTGGCCCCCAAGTTCTGTTCTTTGCTCCCTTTCTCATCCTCTGTTCCCACTCCATATCAGTAAAAGTCTCTTTACATACTCACATATGGATGTTCTACATACATAAGAGAAGCTGTTCCATACTTCTGATTGCACTTCTTGAGATAAAGAAACTAGAATTGCACACATCCTAGATGTGGGCATGAATTTTCATATTTCCTATTCCTTTCCTAATGACTCTCAATGATTGATTCGTATTTTTATCTTTAATAGGTGAAGGTGATAAAAGGAAACAAAAATCAAAGTGCAGTAAAAATCTTTGTAATGGAACATTTTAGAAAAGAAGTAAGCAGTAATTTCAAAATTCAATTCCTTAATCAAAAGGAGCTCTCAGCAGTCACAAATATTTTTGAAATGGATGACAAGATGGTATACTATCAGCAGGTATTGTCCTATATTGCAAAAAGGAGTATAATTTATTTCAGAATGGCACGGCCAGCAGAATGAGGAAAGTTATTATATACTCAAGACAAAATAAGCCAAGTGTGCTTTCTTTGCTTGTTTTCAATTTGGCAGATTTTAAATTCTTTTGACAACAGAAGATAAGTTAAGGATAGAACTCACTTGGTTAAGTTGATTGTAGCATTAGTTACAAGCAAAGGAATAAGGTTGACTGGTTACCTGTATGTTATCCCATACATTTTTCAAGCTAACTGGGATAGTGACTTCTAGAAAAAATACTGAAAGAGGGCAGAGCTTGTTTGGTTTTAGCTTTAAAATCTTCTCTGTCCCACAGAAAATGACCAACCCTGTTTTCATGGAGAATAGTCCAAAAGTTTCCTTTGTGGTAACTATTATTTCCCCTATCATGTACAAAGTTAAAGCCAGCAGTATACTTACAGGAATTTAAACTTAATGTCTCTCCACAGATTAAGCAAGAAAATGGTGTGACTATCTATTATTCAAATGAATGTCAGTAGGGAGTATCTTTGTATAGGATCCAGGTAAATTTTCTGGCAGATCAAAATAATTTTACTGCAAAAGACCTTTAAAATTAACTTCAGTTACTTCTGCACTAATGAAAGAGCTTCCTCTCCAAGGCAGTTATTTTCATTAAATTCTTAGCTCTCATAAATAAATATATTTTCCAATACAGGATGAGAGCTTCAGTGCCAAGAAATCTAGATCAATTTGACTGAAAAGAATATTTTCTAAAGATTTGCACTTGATTCTTTCTACAATTATCTGGATTTTTCATTGACTCATATGGTATCTTTTTTTCCTACTTTGAGAATTGACGATGGTGTAAGGGTCAGAAGATTAGTTTCTTATGAGAACTTACATCTGAGATAAGAAATATCCACAACTGATGTTCTTTGCCTGCTGCTTCTTAACCCATTTTGTACAAAACCACAGTTAGAAACTTTAACTTCATTCCAGGCAATGGAAACTCTTAATCTATTTTAATAGGGGCAAGATTCTACCTATATATTTTTACTTAACAGACATTCTGTGGAGTCCTACAAATAAACCTCATTACATTCTACACATGGAAAATGCCAGGACAGAATAGTTAAGAATTAGAATAGCCACTTCCATACTTAAAAAGCACAATCAATTGGTTCAAAGCATTACTGATGCAAAAGTCACATTCCCTGATGCAAAAGAACAGCTAATGCTCTGTTCTAAAGTTGGTTATAGGACTTACGCATTACCAAAGAGCTCTACTGGATTCAGCTGAATGCACTTAGCTACAAATATTTTCCCTAATACAGTTCCCAATATGGAACTTGCATGTAGCAAAGCAAGGGAATTTCAGGGTAAGTTTTAAAAAAGAAAGATTAAGAATTTGGCACACAAGATATGGGCAACCATTTCAAATACACAGGAAAAAATATTATTGCTGACCACCCTTTTAAAAAAACTAGTTAATACCAAAAAATGCACTAAACTTCTATCAGTACACAGCTGGGACCATTGTAAGGCAAGCACAAACACCGTGTGTTGCAGCAGAAAGGGAAATGCTTTATGAGAGGTTGGGAAACATACTTGGATTTGATTATGCTGGAGTTTGCTAGCTTAACTAGGGATAGGAAAATGGCCTATTTTTTCTGGAGTTCACCGA
>VYZV01027828.1:41741-57775 GCA_013401275.1 Pandion haliaetus | reverse complement strand
ATGGGCTTTTGCCACTCCTTTAACTTTTGTTCCTTGTTTTTTCTCTTGCTTCTCCCTGTGTTACAGTTAATGCTGAGTGTAAATGTTAGGGATACCTCATCTCCCTGGACTTCTGCAAGTCCAATTACGTGATACCAAACAAGAGAACATGATACATGTAGAGAGATTGTTTAGCCATTTTTTATTTTACTCCACCTTCTTCTGTTCTGGTGTTTAGGTTTTGTACTTACTTATAAGAAAAAAAACCTTACATAATCTATATATAATATTTTTCTTTGCCTGCATTCAGTAGCACTTCAATGGCCACTACAGTGGATCAAAGGTCTACTTTCGCCACTTTGATATGCTCGTTCAATAAATAGACCTACCTGTGGTCATACAGAAAATGTTTTGATTTTGTGCAAGTTGTGTTTAGATCTAGGTTTCTTTAATAAATTGTGCAATTTAAATTTGGAGTAACCTTACTGTTTTTCATATGACCACTAAAAGTCGGACTAACTTCTGTGTTTTAAATCTGAATTGCTTGTAAAGAACAACAAAACAAGAAAATGTTAATGTTAGATGTTAATGTTTGTGTCTCTCCATTTTAATATACAAAGTCTATTTTATGAGCTAGGGAGGGTCACAAGCTTACAAGTCAGTTTTGGCCTTTGTGTTCCAGTTGTATGCTAGAACATTAACATAAAAATGGATTAAGCCGAGCAAGAAATAAAGCTGTTTTATTTTAAAGAAGAATTTCTTTTCAGCTCATGACTGACTAAAATTTTCTGCAAAGCTTTTTTTCCCTCTGAAGTGTTACAAAGCAACTACCTTCTCTAATAGGGTCAGCTAACAAGAAGTAAGCTGTAATCTTATTAAAAGCTGATAACCTCAAGTATGATTCCAAATAAAGCTATCATCATATGTAAAGGGTGAGTATTTTTTCCAGACTTATAGGGAAAGGTAATAAAGTATTTATTGAAGCACTATTATGAAAGCTGGGCAAAGAATGTCATGCCACAGTTTTTAGAATTTATTACAGTGGTTTTGTTTATAAAGCTGCAACTTTTATTTTACACTCCAAAACTAATACAGTTTTACTAGCCTTCAGTGCAATGCTGTTATCTTCAGTAGAATTAATGACAAATAATATGTTAGAGGAAATAAGCAGCCAATCTAAACTTATCTATTATAGTACTGTTACAACTAAAAAAGAAAAATTACACTTTTGTACAACGGAACAATATGGGATTACGGTTTGTACAATTCCTTCCTCTGTCAATGCAATTAGCAGCACCTACTGGAATGCTGTGGAAGTAAATTCATAATTTTACTCCCAAGCTCCTCTGAAAGCTTTTGAAAGCCCTACTAGTGTTGAAGAATTTATATCGATGGCTTGAATGGTATCTGAGGCGTAAGAGTTTCCCTGTTAAAAATTATTAGAAAAACCCCCGCGACATCTGGTGTTAATAATATCTCAGTTCCTATGTGCTGTCCAACTCTGTGATACCCAGGTAATTGTTTTCAAATCTTGTTTATCAATATGATCTGCAACAGAGATGAAGGAAGAATGCAGAGGGCTGCTCACAGAGAGGGGTCCTTTTGTAGCCTTGTAATTCTAAGACACCGGTCAAAGAAGTCAGCTGCTTCAAAGAAGGTCCCCCTCTGCCCCCCGCTTTAGCCATAAATCATACTTCTAGTATTTTGACTGTTTTAGGCTAGTGTTTAAGCCCACACAGTGGGCACTGGAAAATAATCCTTTAATACAGAAAGAAAAGTACCATTAGCTCATTTCCGGCAGCTATTCTGTATTTCAGATGAGGTGTTTTGCTGTCGAAACAAATGCAGTTATTCATGGACTGTGGCTATGTGATTTACATCAAGGCCTATATTCAGTAAAGATAACAGATTTACTTTCTTCATGCATGTGCCCACAATATAATCCTCCTTTGATGGAACTTGAAGGAATTTTTTCAGCATTTTGTAGCATTGATGTTTAATGCATTGAGTAGTGGAGAGGCTTTTTTCCATGCAAGTTCAAAAGTTCGTGTTATGATCTTGTATGAAATATCTACTTATGTAACTAAATGTACCCGGTTGTGGGTTAGGATGCACAGTGTGCATGCATTTTAAATTTTGTTTTCCTTCTCTCTCTCTCCCCCTCCCTCTCCTCTCTTTCTCCTCCAGCCCATCACACTTGGCTCTTATTGCTTAGCTGTAGCCACACTTCTTCCACTGCATTATCCCGATTCATTATGTAATACCTGAGTGGGATTAATTGAGCCTCTCGGGGGAAAAAGACCATTGCTCCGAACTTCAAGAAACTGGACAAAGTTTTATTCTTACTGTAAGCCTGCAGGTATGGGTCTTGCTTCACTTGGTGCTGGTCTGGTTACTGACATCAGTGAGGGCAGCACTGGATCTCATTCCCATAAGGAAAAGGGCGGATTTGCAGCTTAGAGGGGCCACCATACTGTTTACATTTTATTTGTTGCAAGTTGAGTGCTTCTTGCTGATCTTTCTCCTCTCCCCCAGTTGTACATGTGATTCTCCAGGTTTTACAAGACAGATTTTTGAAGAAAACATTTTCTTTCCTGGTGGGCCAAGGAATCCCAATATGTTGCAACCTCCTTAGATTAAATAGGTACCTTTTTTTACTTTTGCAGTCTTTAGAGTTAGAGGTAGTGTGATGCATTTTGGAAATCTGTAGTTATAACCCAAGTTTTCCCAGTTTCTGCTCTTCCAGATATATATATATAAAAGGAAGCGAAAGGGAGGTACACAAGCATGACCACCATTTGAGTGGAACTGGTAGAAACTGAGTTGTATAAACTCTACTAAAATCAGAAGAAAGGCAAGAGTAGAAATATTCCACCTTTATTAAGTGCATAGGACCATATTTTGCCAGAGTAGCATACCTTCCTGGCAGGGTCTCAGCTGAGAGCATCATTCAATGAATGCAGGTAGGCAGCTTCCTTCCAGTCTTCATCTGACATCTGTGTAATGAGCTGCAGGCAGATCTTGCAGTCTCACAAGCGTTGTGGCTATTCGCTTCTTAATCTCCAAGTGCTGTCTTGTCACTGTCCTGTTGCAAAATCCCAATACAGAAGCAAAACTGCAGCCAGTTCATGAGAATAGGTATTTTTTCCTTAAAGCAAGGTAGGTCATGTTTGATTTTTGTCTTTATTTTTAACAGACCTTTTATTGCACCATTTGGAATTATAGGACAACTGGCACCAGTTTGTGCTAGTGGATGTTTAACTAGTGTGAATGCACTGGGGTGTATAATTTTACTTTGTATCTGATACTTGCTTCTGTTAGAGCTGTTGCTTC
This sequence comes from Pandion haliaetus, assembly GCA_013401275.1. Lineage (NCBI taxonomy): Eukaryota > Metazoa > Chordata > Aves > Accipitriformes > Pandionidae > Pandion > Pandion haliaetus. The sequence continues at coordinate 54,463 of VYZV01027828.1, read as the reverse complement.
TGCTCTTCATGTTATCCTGTGTTTAGAACTTTTTATTTTAGTTTTAGTCATGTCTTTGTTACGTGAGAAAATAATGAAAGCATGTGTAAGAAGTTTTTCTGTGGTTTTTACTAAGCATATTCTTCACTGTTTCTATAATGGTTTTGCATGCCTATCGATCACATTTAGCGGGAAATATACTATCTTGAAATCACTATAGCTCCAGCAAGTCTGAAGCAGTTGAAAACCTTTCACAAAGGTGGCTAACTGAAAGGAAAAGTAAATTGTGTCGATACTATGTTGCTACTAATTGTAGCCAGTGGGGTAAAATAGGGACAAAAAGTGAAGAATCCTGTCAAATCATCTGAGAGGTTTTAAGTCACTTGAATAGAATTGATTTTAAATAGTTGACCCTTAAAATAACGGTTAGGTTTTTCTGATCTTTGATTGCTAGGAAGTGTTTAGTGAAAATCTAGGATGCAGGACCTTGTGCCTTTTCTGAAGAGTGGCACTTAGAGAACAGGTGTAGTACCAGGTCTGAAAGAAGGATGTGCCAAAATACTGGTCTCGCTTCTCTTCTTCTGAATGTTTTGTCCACGTAGAAAACATAACCCGTCTAGATTTTGCAATATTAACTCCCCTTACGGACATTCAATTACAGAATAAATTGCTTTATTTTGGGGGAAAAAAAAATTCAGTGCAATTTGAATCAACTGACTATTTCAGAGAAAGTAGCTTTTATTCTAACGTATCTTTGCCATACAGGAAGAATGGGAATGTGTTCTGGGGAGTACCCTTGCCTGCTGAGACCAGTTGCCTTCCTTGGGCTGTGATTTCACAAACTACTCAGCTGACCTGACCGACTGCTGTCAATTAAGGCAGAATTGCTCTTATTCTTCCTTCTCTGAGCTCTGTGGTTCTGCCAGGTGAGCTACTCATGCTGGGCTTCACTGTGAGCTATTTAAACTCACTAACCAAGCTGAAAAGGATCCTATTCTTTACTAAGTTAGGGAGGTGAAGTGGCTCAACCAGGAGGAGGTCCCAGCAGGCTCCTGGAGCTGGCATAAGACAAGCTGTGGTGATGTGCTCTGGAATTAAGGGGGGCGGGGATCAGGACCTTCCTCCCGTTCCTGGCAGTAGTGAGCTTAGATGAGACTGCCTCAGGTACAAAACTGCATTCTTGGACAGGTGCCATCAAGGCACCTATCACTCTTGGCTGTGTCTAATTTGAGGTCTTGCAGCAACATAGCCAAGGTGTAAGAAGGTTGTAAGTGGTTGCCTGCTGTACCCTGTGGACCTAAACTGTGCCATGGCAGGGAGGTGGAGCTGCTGCAGACACCTGGCATGGACAGACAGGTAGCATTTCCTTCTCGGGAAGGAAAACTACTGGAGTCTGGCATTTTGTTTTGTGGGGTTTTTCTTTTTTTTTAAACTCTAGAACACAAAGCTCTACAAGGTGTACAGGTGAGTGGTAAAAACCGTAGCTTCACTACTGATACTCTTGTGGATTAAAACTGATCACAATGGCAACACAAGTATCATTTAGATACATTACTTCATGCAGATGTTACTCCTAACTTGAATGCTTACGCTAACTCAAAAAGTCCTTCATCAGTAGTTGCATTAGAAAGACCTGTTGGATTGTTGAGGGTATTCTGGAGCAGTAAGTAATGGGTAAGGTGCTAATTTGCAGTTTGGGAAGTTCACATCTTTTCTGTGATAGAGACTGTTTGTCAGACGCTGGCTTAGCAAGATCCACAAAATTACTTGGTACTTGTGCACCTTGATGCGGAAGAGCAATTAGGTGTCTGCCTGATAGATTTGTATCCACAAAACTCCATAGTTCTATGGATGCACAAGAAAAGTGTTTTTACACAAAAGTGTGATGCTTTAGCAGGTGGGGAAGGAATAACAAAGGGTGCACCTACTAACATTTATGCACTTCAGAGTCCATGAGTACATACTCTTGCAGGTATTGCAATAAAAGAGAAGAAAGAAAGGGTAGAATTTTATCTGGTCTGAATTGGAGTGATTCTTTTGATTTTATTTCAACCTCTTTGGATGTTTTACTTGGACTACTGAAAGCAGAATCTGACCCAAGAGGAATATAGTAAAAACACATGACAACTTAGATTAAAAAAAAAAAAATTAAAAAAAATCTGTTACAGGAAAGATGGTTCTGTTGAAAAATGGAAATTTTCGTGGGAAGGGAAACCTGTGATGGGGTTGGGAAAGTAGAAATGCTAACTGAAATGATTTTTTGATCTTGGGCCACTGTGTATTGGTGTCTAATGACATGCAGTAGTAGTAACAGTAGCACGGTTGTCTTCTGCTTTGAATGTCCTAGAGAGTCCTTGGCATCTGTTCATGCACACAGGTATGGGATCTCTAGATGCTTAGAGACTTTAAAAGTTCTGCATAGGATATTGTAATAATTATAAAAATGAAATGAAAGTATAATATGACTCTCTTTCCAGTATGTAGAGGTGAGAATGTTACTGGTTTTATTACTCTTTGGATTAGGGCAATACTTAAATCCCCCCAAGAATTTTTAAAGATTTAAATGCCTGAGGATGAGGTCCATGTCTTGCCAGGGACTGTATAAACAAATAGTTGAAAACAGTGGCCTTGCAGCAGACAGCTTATACTATGTAAGGGTTAAAACCCCCTTTCATCTGTCCGGAGATGAATTTGTCTCCTGAGAGTTTATCAGGCTTTATGGGAATTCCACCCATAACTGGGTGGGATACAGACACCTTATTAGGCACAGAAATACTCCTTGCCATGGTCTGCCTGCATGAAACTCTCACATGAGAGTAATCAAGGGAGAGAAAGCTATTTCACAGGGAGAGATTTTCTCCTCTAGATGGAGATGGATTGTGCCAGACGTCCTGTCTCCCGTACACCATTATTTTTATTCCTCCCTAAAACTGTAGGCTAGCACACCACTTGCAGCTTACATCAAATGCTGCGGTCTCGCACCCAGCCCAGGGTTACATACTTCTGTTAGGTGTGCTGCTGCTCCTGCAGCGCTAGGAATGCTGGAGGGGTGCCACGCGCTGTTGGTAAATACAGGCTGCAGTTTGACAGTAATTGCTTTCTTCCTGGAGTTTCAGAAATTACATACAAAAGCAAATGATAGGAGAGAAAGCATTCTGCTTTAAATGCATTTCATATCAGATGCAATTTATTTTTTACGCTCCTTTGAATGTGGTACAGTTAAATGTATCAAGTCTGTAATAGAGGAGCAAGTCATGTACTTGGAAATGTCTTGAGAGTTATCGTGGCCTTAATTATTTATAAGCCTTTCTTCTCTCCTGGCCTTTAAATAAATTTAAGGAAGCAGGAGAATGCTCTGTGACTGGAGCGAGAACGGCCCTTCACCACACAAAGCAGCTTCTGCTGTATGGCCTCTTCCTCATGAAACACCTCGCAGCTTCAGTCTGTCTTTCAAAACTACTAACAAAAAAAATCTGGCCAGCCCCAGCTGACTTTGGGAGAGCGAAGGAAGAATTTTTCATATTTCTGGCTTCTTTTGGGTTTAGGTTTGGAAAAGGTTTAAAATATTAATTTATTTGCTTTTTGTGTACTAGTGGTTTGACCTGGTTTAACTGTAATGTCTCATAAAGAAAAAAAAAGTCACTGTTTTGGAAAGGCATAAATTTTTATCTGCATCAGGTAATTTAAGCCCATAGGGACATTTTGTATTTTATCCAGAAACTAACTAATTTTTTTAAAAAAATCGGAAGCAATTCTGCATTATGTATCACAGTGTGAATCTGACCTAGTTCTTCATGCAGGACTGGCCAGTGAAGAAGGCTGGTTGCTAATCGGTAGTGCTACTGCTCCAGGTCATGATTAGCCTTTTCTTCCCTGAACCATTACAGCTGTGTCATCTGCAGCTTGAAGGTGCTTCAGTTTGGTGCCCAGCATTGTGCTTGGAAGATATTCTTGGTTATGAGAGCTATGTGGTTTTTCCTACCTCTGTGTATGTGAATATAACAGTATTCTGTTGCTGAATGATGGGGGAGTGGTACCCCTTGAAACCTGTTTTGTACAAGGAAGGATTTCTTGCAAGAATGCTCAGTGATTTCTCCTCTCTCCCCTTGCAAGATGCAGCGGTGTTGTGGGGGAATCGAGTACCATTGGAGAGATCATACATCCATATCTGCTGCCTTTGCACAGGCAGTATGCTGATAAGGCTTCCATGTGAAGTAGAGAGTGAGATAGGTAAGCATGGCTTGAGCTGAGACATAGATGGTTTATATCAGGCTCCATCTTTAAGCTGCTTTCTAGTGAAAGCTGTTAAAAGAATTTAAGTTGTGCTTGGAATGAGATCGTGGGTTAAAGGTTTAATTTTATTCTGTGTCAAGTCTGTTTTCATTCTTTATTCTCTTTTGCCACCATTGGTCTTCTCCATTCCATAGTCATTGGCTTTATCCATGTTACTTTTCCAAGTAAATAATGTAAGAAGTAGGGTTCCAATGTCTGTGATAGCAAAGGGGCTGGCTCATTGTTCAGTTTTTTTCTTGGTCTGCTGAAACAGGGCAATATTAATCTTTACCAAAAATCCACTAAGATACGATATCTCTTCATCTTCATACTTAAGAAACTGCATTTAGGATAGATACTTTTTCAAAAAGCTGTTTTGATTTTACATTTTGTACACAACGTTTGTCATCAAACTGTTTTAGAAGAAATAGTTTGTGGAATGGAGGTTACATCACAGATGAGCATGCAATGAAAGGAGTTAAAGGTTTTAAAATGCAGTCAGAGTACTCTGCTGGCCTGGTCCTGCACCTGGAAATTATGCTGCCTTTTCTGGCCCTGAGTGCACCTGGATGCCTTAATGGCCCTGACCAGCCTCACCTGGGGCTTCTGCTCCGCCTCTGCCCACGGGTATGGGACCTCCATTTCAAATCAGCCTGGGGCTGTCAGTCTCTGCCTGAGCCCCAGTGTGGCTGGTGGTCTCCAGCCCTGTTTCCTGCTGCTGGAGCCCCCAGCCAGGGCTCCCTGGGTGGCTTCTGGACCTGGTTGAACATCGACCGTGCCTGGGGCTGCCGACGGTCTCGTTTGCAGCACCCAGCTCCGCTGGACCGGCTCATCCCCTGCAGGACTGTGCTGTGGTGGGTGAGGACATAGTCCCACTGGGGTCACCCTTGGCTCCCAGTTTGGCTCCCCTTGCAGGGCAGCCCTGCTCCTGCTGTTCCCTGGCAATGCCTGTGCTTTTGTACAGCACTGTCATCAGCACAATCCTGTCTTAAGCGTTTCAAAACGCTTAGTCTCTCAGACTATTACTTTCTGAGACACTTGAGAGTTTTAGTGCCATGTTTTTGTTTTTCAGAGGGTCCCTATTTCAACTTCTGATTTTGAGGTTTCATTTTTTTAATTTATATTCATATTGGATGTTAGTGATGGCTCACTTACAGATGAGTGGTTAGATGGGCAGGTAAATTGTTTCCTTTTTTTTTTGGTAGCTTTGGTTTCTGGGAAGTGGTTGGGGGACATGAGGGTTTTTTGGTTTATATGCCTACAAAGTATGTACTTCAAACAAAGGGAATTTCCATTTAGCAGAATGTTTAAATTCCCAAGCTTATGCTCTTGCTAAAAACCTTGTTTAATTCGGGACGCTTGTTAAAGTAAGCTTAATTCACAGGGAGCAACTGATACATTTGAAGTATGGGGGGGGAGGAGAAGAAAGAATCCAAAATAATCAAAACATGGAACAAAAAGAAAAAAGGAAAAATACCCAAAGTTTGTAAAGAGCTCAGTCTAGTTTCTTTTCAGAAAAATAAATCCTTGAATAGAAGATGTCAGTTTAAAAGTTGTCACGTCTGTCTCTCACACCTGAAATAGTCTTAAAAGAAATCCTTTTTAAAAATTAGAATAAGTTCATGGTTATCTGATTAGCTGTTTATAGGCTTGCTTTAGTTTCACTGGTTTTGTTTTGTTTTGTTTTAAGTGAAACTGTGTGTTTGAGGATGGGAGCGTTGTGAATGCCTTTGTAGTTGAGTTAACTTGGTTAGGGACATTGCTGTTCCTTGGCAACCCTTTAACCACGAAAGGAGAACCTGTAATGGAATAATCCTTCATATGGAAGACCAAACCCCTTCTGTCTCTTGTCATCATCTTCTTTTTTTCAGTTGTCTACAAAATAACTTGGAGTAAAAATGGACGCTCCTGATGCTTTTAAGATTACACAAACATAAAGAACCTTGTTTGCTTTAGGAACCTGTAAGTGACCAGGGCCTTTGAGATCTTATTTAGAAAGCTTATGAGAAGCTTTCCAAGTGACAGCTTAACAGAAAACCCAAGTGGAAAGTTGGTCAAACATCCAGAAGATGTGTAAACAGAAAAGTTAGACGTGTGCATTGAATTGAGAATTAATAGTTGTTACAGGCTGGGCCAACTGGAGCTGGTTTAAGCTGTGCCAGCCTTGCCATCCCAATTCATTCTTTAACTGGAAACTAATTAAAGTGTGACATTTCGTGTGAAAGAGCTGTCATCAGGCATGCATGTATATTAAAGTGAAATGAAAAAGTAACCCAAACCATATGATATAAAGTGCATCCGTTAACCCGTTCGTATTTGTGTGTCTGCTTCTTTAGAAAAATGGTGCTGGCTGATCGCTCTGGGCAGAATTGAGGGAAAACTCCCGTTACTGTACTGCTTTTTGAAACGTGGGGGAATACTGGCCTTGTTTATCTGAGCATACGATATAACTTAGAGCAATTCATTTGCAATCCATGTCGACATTTCTGTTATACAGGAATTGGTGGGTTTATTCCAGAACTGCATGTTTGCACACCCGCCTTCTGGGATGGCTTATCCTGCAATAGCTGTAGTGTTCAATGTGCCTGGTCAGCAAGGCCAATCACTTTTTTCTTTTCTTTTAATAACATTGATTTAATCTTTAAGCTACTACTAACTATACAATTACTGTACAGAGGATGGCTTATGTTCTGCAAGGAAATGTGTGCAGCTAACAGTAATGAAAGATAAGGGGGTTGGGTTTTTTTTAAATTGAATTGGCTAGCTAAAGCTCTCCATGTGTCTGATGTGGAATAATCTGCAAAGCCAGAGACTGAAGAAAAATACTGTTCTTGATAAGACTTAGTCCTCCACGCCCTGCCTCTTCTGTAATTTCCTTCCATTCTTCCCACTTTTCAACTTCATGCTGTAGTTTTAGATAGGTTGGTCAGCAAGGTAATTGCCAAATAGTTGGCTGGGGGTTAAAGCAGTAGCCTGGCCTGTGTGTTTTAGTACATAGATCTGCTGCTGTTCTTGAGTGATGCTGGACAAGCTGGCTAATGTTTTGTTTCAATTCCTCTTCTGTGAGTCATGGGTAACATGTCCCTGCCTTATCAGATTGTTGTGAAGATGTATTCATGTGTCTTTGGCTTCTGATGTTACAGCAATGCAAGGCGTAACAGCTCTTTCATGCAATCATGTGAAAATAATACATTATGTCTGTCCCCGTGAAAGTTAGAAATGGCAGATTAAACTACAGCAGCGAATTTAATAGGTTTGTTTGCACTTCAGTCAAATAGCTCATGCCCTTTCTCAAAGTCTCTAGGCTTTTCGCTGGTGAAGCCAGTAGCCTACCAGGGTAGTCACACACCTAACCAGTGAGAGGTTGCTTGTGTTTTTCTGTTTGTGTGAGTGTTTATGTTGCTTTAACTCCCTAATAAATGCCAAGATATACTGGCTTTGAAAAATACACTTAATCAAATATGTGTTACTTATATTTCTAGTGTAATGATAATCACTGTAGTCAGTTGGGCTGCTCTTAATAATCTCCATAGCAACTACATTCAGTAAAAAGTGAAAGTAACTGATTAATGCAGTTCTGTGCCAAATGATACATGTGAGCAATGTACTGTCTGTTTGAAATGTTACATTCAGTTAAATGATGCATACTCTGCTGGCAATGCTTTCCCTTGCTTCTCTTAAGAAGCGAGGAAATGGGAACTAGCTTTTGTTTGCAGTACTAATTGTTAAGAGAAATGGACTTTTAAATGCTAGTGTTAGTGTCCCTCCATCTCTTTCTTCAGAATATTCAAACAAAACCAGGAAGGCTTGGTAGCAAGTAATTTGCTTTTTATTTCATTCCTCTCTGCACGTGGAAAGTGACATTTTAAAGCTGGTTATGCCAGTGCAAGTGCTGTGTTCTGGTTTGCCTTGAACCTGCTCCTAACTACACTTTAAAAAAACAAACAAACAAACAAAAAAAAACCCCAAAAACAAGTGGATCTTGCAGGTGAGGATCATAGCTTCTTAAATGTCATAACTTCTGTATCTCTAGTTCTTCCGTCTGCTTTGTATTTTGGCTTAACAGTTGCGTGTGTCCCGGCTAAAGTTTAGGAGTAGTAGTTAGAAACATTATCTACAATATGTGTTCTCTTCCTCCCACTCAGTGTTATCCTGGTCTCTGACAGCTGTGTTCCTGAAGTTACTCATTCCACCTGAAAGGGTGAAACGCGGAATTGCTTTGGTGCTCGAAGCGAGCAAAATGTAAGGGATTGCATCAGAGGAGCCTTCTCTGAAATGGCTCGGATGCTTCTTGCCTTTCACATGCATACTTTAGGTTTGATTTTTTCAGAGGTGCTGAGCGCCTGCATTTCCTGCTGACTACAGCCAGCCTTTCTTCTTTCAAAATCGCACCTCTTTTAAATGCCTCTATTCCTTAGCTTTTTAAGCTAGCTTTCAAAGGTGGCCGGAGGGCACCAAAACTTAACTTGAAGATTATGTTATAGACCCCTGTGGTGGGGGTAATGGTGGGAGAGTTAGCACCTCTGGATGTGTACCCTGTAGAGTTGCTGTTTGTACTGAGCTTCTCAAAGAACGGCTTTGCAATTAAATCCGTGCTTTAAATTCAGTGCCAAAATAGAATTTTGAAAGATTTGTTGTATAAGGTGTTCTTCTGGGACCTGTAGTAAGTGCCTGGCAATCCTGTCTGTGGAGGTGTTTATATTATGGTTTTAAATGTGACTCTCTTCCTTTAAGCTTTTTTCTTTTCCAGTGATCTTTAGGAACATCTTATTTCACACTTAGCTCTACTTATTTGTATGTATTATGCAGGAATCCCTTGAAGCTCGCCCTGGGAATGGACAGCTACCTCCATTTCTGGAGGAGAGTAGTGCCAGTTGGAGAAGTCTTCAAGGCAAGTCGACAAGTGTGCTGATAACTCTTGGAAGAATACAGGGAAGGGCTGACCTTCCAGGCCAACAGCCATGCCTTTCGGGCTGAAACTGCGACGGACCAGACGCTACAACGTCTTGAGCAAGAACTGCTTTGTGACAAGGATCCGTCTGCTGGACAACAATGTGATTGAGTGTACCCTCTCCGTGGAGAGCACGGGGCAGGAGTGCTTGGAAGCTGTTGCTCAGAGGCTGGAATTACGTGAGGTAAGAGTAACCGGGGAAAGACCATCTGTCACTGTATAATTTGACACATTTTTAGCTCAGGCAGTCTGTTTGTTTGAATCCTATTATTCTCAGAGCTGGCCAGATATGATCGGCAGCTGGAGCTTGGACAAACGTATTCTGGTTGCATGAAAATTGAAGTCAGAATGGCACTCAGGGTTATGTGCTGTTGCTCCTTCATCATAGCTTTGAGAGCTTTTTGTAATACGAAGATGTGGTTTCTTCTTTTCTTAGAAAGCGATGGGACTTTCAGTACTTTCTGAACTGGGATGCCAAGGGCCAAGTTACAGTAACTTCTATCTGAATGTCACCCTGGTTTTACCAACACTGCTGGTTGAATTATGCCAGTGGGAAGGAGACCACTGTTGTGTTACTAGCAGGAGCAACTAGTAACAGTTTTTGAGGACGGTGGTTTTTTCCTTCCTTTTGTTTAACTGAAATATTTCTCATCTGAAACTCTGAAAGGCTTCTTTTACATTCCCAATGCTTCTGAAAAGGCTGAAGAAACCCAGTCTTACTTTATTAAAGACTGAAATCCTTTATTTTCTTCTTCTTGCTATAGAGTTCAGTGTTATTTTAAGTGTTGAGGCCTTTTTAGAAATACCTCTGCAACATGCATGGCACAAACGAACTGTCTTTCTTACCTTCTGTGGACTCCTTACATGTATCCTGCATGCTTCTAGGCTTTTGCAAATCACAAATTGAAAACCATTGCCTGGAAATTGCTGTGTTATCATCTGACTGTCCTGGCTGATGCTTTCTGTAAGCACAGCTGGGACATCTAATAATCTTGCAGTGTCTTGCATTTGTTGGTCCGTGGCCCTTTGTAGTGGTGGCAACTGGAAAGTAGCACACAAATAACTAGTGCAGATGAAAACTAAACAAAACCTCCTTTTTGTACATCAGTAATGACAAAGAATGAGAGCAGAATCTCATTCTGTATGTGTGTGTGTGCAGAAAAGGCAGGAGGACGTATAGGCAGGAATAGGCAGAGTCAGAATATTGTGCAGTGATTTTTCATATTTGGGTTTTTTTGTTTTAGTAAAATCACCTCCCCCCACCCCTTCTACAGATGATGATTACCAGTAGTTACTTTTTTTCCAGTTTTTTTGTTTTGGTTTGGTTTGGTTTTTTTGTTGGTGATGCTTTAGTGTCCTTACAGAGAGGTTAGGTCCTTCCCTTTCTTTCCAGTGCAGAAAGGAGTGAAATGAATGAAGTGATTCTCCTCATATTCCTTGTGGTCTTATCTAGTTGGTACAGCAGAAGTCTGGGGTCTAATGATTCTCTCTAGAGGTCTACCTGCGTTTGGGAACAATAGTTCTGTCAGGGGGTTAGCATTCTTTTCCACAATGCATTTTGTGATTTCAGAATGTGTTTTGTTCCACTTTAGAACAAAGCCTAAAATTTCAAAATTTTCCAGGGAAAAGACATTGGACAGTAGAGTAGCAAAGGAAGTTGTTTTGGTCAGTGTTCAATTTTATGGGGGTTTTCTATTGCTTTGGTTTTTTTCATTTTCAAAATTATTTGTGTCATGCAAAAAGAAGTATGTCAGCACAAAAAGTTTGTGTTTGAAGATAAAAAATATTTTAACAACACAGAAGAGAATGCTTTGATGTTGTTGGAACACTTTCCCCTTCTTTCATCACCCTCCCCACTTTTTTTCTAAACAAAGTTTTGGCAACATTGAACCAATTTTGTAAAGTTCAGATTTCAACAGTACAGCATTTTTTGACAGAAGTTGGGGTATTTTGTTTTGTTTTGTTTTGTTAATCTCTGTTTCTGATTGGTTCTGGTAGCATCCATTGCTGCTTTAAATGTTTAGGAGAGAAGAGAATTACTGACCTCTTTCAACTCTGAGGTTGGTCTCCCTGTATCCTCTTCTGCTCCTTTCATGAAGAATAATTGGAGCTAGGAAGCTTGGAGGTGCCTGGTCCTGGGTGCTGTCCTTTCCCTCACACCCCAAATTCAATTCTTCTTCTGCCCCTCTAGCCTTTCTGCCATGGTTTGTAAGGAAACAAGGCTGATGCGCTCATCTGGCGACTGTCCCCTTCCCTCTCTAGGCTTACCATAATTTTTGAACTCATTGACGAATCAAATTCTACAGAAGGGTCAAAATACTTTGACAGAGCTCAAATTTCTACAAGATTTGTGCAACTGGATAGCTGAGTAGAGGAGAGAAGCCCATTAAGTGTACCAAGGAAAAAAAATCCTTGCAAGTCTCTGTATTGGAGAGAGGCTTTTCAAATTCCCCAAATGCTGCAAAAACTTCAGCTGGAAAATGCCTTTTCTTAGAAATCCTGATCAGCAAACTATGATGTAAGGAAGAAACTAAGTTCATTAAATCTCATGCTCACAAAACAGTACTAAAATCCTGCTTGTCTCTTCCATGCAGTGTCAGGTAAGAATATGTGTTCTCTTAAAAGTAAAGATCAGTTTTTGTTTGTTGCTTTAGTTTGGTCTTATGTTTAAATAAATCCCAGGTGTACCCCAACTTTTACCTTTGTGTTAGGGATACATCCAGGTTTCACTCAAGCTNGCCCCGCTAAAAAGCAAAACCGTTTGAGGTTACTGTATGTGTTGTGAAGGACTGTCAGTCATTATACCACACATGACTGAAAAACAGTATCTAATGGATTATGCATATTTCTATTTGATCTCTGGAGAATGCAGCTCCCTCCCTGACTGAGTCAGGGTTCAGGAACAGGTCAGTAGAAAGTATAGCCATGTAACTACTGTAAAATCTGGTTTTATCCTTTTCAGCAAAGCTCTTGACAAAGCATCGGGTCTTCTAGTTGAACAGTTACCGGTTCCAATAAAAAGAGCTCTTATGCCAGCATTATGTAAAAAGTAAAGATGAGAAGAGGGGAGGAAGGGAAAGAGAGGAAAGACAAGGTCAGAAGTGTCATTTTATGATCTTCTCTGTATGTGCACAGATTATAAAAAGGATTTTTTTTCCCAATATAATGGCATTTTTCTCTTCAACTGAGACTAAGTGAACCTGCTTGAAACAGAGTAATCTGTACAAATCTATTGTGAGGCTTCATGTCTCTCTCCTTTTTGATCTCCTGAATTCATTTTATAAAATGATGAAAAGTTTAAAGATGGAATGTTCTGACGTATTGTAAGGTGGGGGAGTGGCAAGAAGGTTCTTTCCAAGCAAAATTATTCTTCCGAGTTGAATTTCACAATGGTACCTCCAGCACTATGAAGCTGCAAAACCCAAACCAAAGCAGGAGGATGGTGGGACGAGCACTGCAGGCGGACACTGACCGCTGTGCAGGGGTGGCCATTTGCTGCCATTCTGACCTTTTTTTTTTT
>VYZV01027828.1:29195-41732 GCA_013401275.1 Pandion haliaetus | reverse complement strand
TTTTTTTTTTTTTTTTTTTTTGGTGCCCTAGAAGGTGTCCCTGCCTCATAGGGCACAACTTAAAACCTGTGTTCAGCAGCCAGGTTGCCTCAAAGTTTGGCTTGGTTTGACTCATCTTGCCAGCAAAGCTGGGATGGGGTTCAGGCAGCGCTTGGACAAGAGATCTTCTAGGAACAGTTGGCTGCTGTAAATGGTGCCTTCCCCTCTGCGCAAACGCCCTGGGATAAGAGGGTTTAATGCTTTTTGCCCAGGGGAGCTGGAACCCTGCCTCTTTCTCACGGATAAATATTTAGTTGGCTGCTTAACCAGATGCTTTAATAAACACCGAGCCTGTCTCCTTGGATCCTTTTGAATGAGACTTGCTGGTTTAGTAAGTGTCTGTCGTTTCCTGTTGTTGACAATTCTACTCTTTTTGCCTGTCATAAAGGCAGGGGTAGTTCTGGACTTGGGAGTATGGCTAAGTCCAAAACAAATATGTTGCCTCCCGAACTGGCAGCTATAATGTCATCTTTTTTAAGACTTCTCAGCACAGGTTTTGTGTATCCAGTTTTCTTTTCTGGCTTGCCGTATTTCAAGGGTCGCCTTTTCACATAGTGTCATTGGGGCGTGCAGGTGCTCTGGTTCTTGTCTGCTGCTGTCGCAGAGGACCGCAGTTCCTGGAGGAGTGTAAGCCAGTTTCCTTGTACCGTGTATGAAGTAGTGTGTTGGTGCATAAGACAAATTTTAAAACTTTGCGAGAAAACTAATGTAAACTCTTTTCTAACAGTGCTCTTTGTGTATTTGCAGATTAGGCAGACCAAAAGCAATAGCCACTGAAGCTCTTTGTCTGCAGAATGGATGTGTGTGCATACATGTAGCATTATAAAAAGCTTTCCTTCAGTGTGTATGACCAGTCTGTCAGCTGTGGCTGGAAGAAGGTTTTTGGTTTGTTTTTTGGTTTTGTTGTTGGTTTTGTTTTATTCTTGTTGGTTTTTTGGTTTGTGTTCACCCGCCCCCCCGAAGGGAAAGAATCATTTACTTTCTTTGCCACTTTGCTGATGTACCTGCTAGAGCAGCCCATGTTACTTCAGAGCCTGCCAGGTGTAGGTGTAGATATTTATTCCATGAAAACTGGAGTGAAGTCAATGGTTCACTTTGTACAGATGGACAAACAGACCAGCTTTTGGAGTCAACCTAGTTTTCAATCAGCTGCTTATAGAGAAAAAGATCCCATTTTTATATCCCCTCATCTAATCTGTGGGGTGTCTGTACTGTAAAAATGTTTTGTGGGCTGGAGTGTATGGCAACGCATGACTTGGATTCTGTAAGGCCTTCTGGACAGTCATAGCATACTGAACTTGACAGTCCAGCCTTTTCCAGTCCCACATTCCTCTGTTAGTGTTTGGGAATTATTAATGTTCCTAGGGGAGAGAATCTCATCAGACATTTGCAGTAGTGACTACAGAAGTCCTTCCCCACTGTAGGTTGTTAAAAAATGCAAACATTTTCAAGAAGTAAAGTTCCTGGCAACAGGGAGCTGATATTCAGATAACTGTGTTGGTTGTCTCTCCAAAGCGCATGCCTTTGTGACTTGAGCTCTGCTCTGCAGTCCCTGTGCTTCATCTGCAATTGCTCGATCCTCTCCAGGCTGCTTCCCGGGAAAACAGTTGTCTTTTAGTTGTGTGAAATGCATGCTGCCGTGGTCGGTTCACTGTATCTGCTGTAGTCTAGAAGCTTAACCACTGCATTCCCTTCACTTCTTATTCCTTGGAAGTGAGTCAGGATTCTGGATTTGGTACTTGAAGAGCCTTTCTACTGTAGTAAATCTAAATTTTTGTTGTCCGCCTGCCACCACCCAAAGGGGAGGGACTGTGCTCACTTGAGCTGTTTAATTGCAATACCCTTAATTCCTTGAATAACTCTTTTAGACTTCAGACTCCAAATCATCTTAGTTGCTGGATGTTTTACATGTACTTGACACTGCAAATTCAGGTCCTAGGTGATGTGAATGTTTACTTTTTAAAGTAGTATGGAAGATCTGTTTTCACAGTTCTGCTCTGTTTCTTGCTGAGGATGAGCTGCCCTGCAGTGATTTTCAAGAGTTTGTGCATTAAAGGATTTCCCTTTTGAGGTGGTAAAATCACTGTGCTTTTTTCTGCCTTTACGTGAATTCCCTTCCTTTGCTGTCTCCACTGTCCTTTCCACCTTCATTTTAACCTAATTACTATAATGGTGAGCTCATCAGAAAGAACTTTTTACCCAGTGATGACTACAGAGGGAGAGTAGACCTGTATTGTTTTAAGTTTATCCTATGGGAGATGCTGACTTCTTGATTTATTTGTGCCCTGGATTGATTGATTTATTGAACATACCTTTAAATTCTAGAAAGAAATACTACATTGATTCTCTTCAAAAAAAGAAGTAGCTTGCTTCACTGTACCAAGCTGAGCTTAAAGAGAAAGGACTAAGCAGTGTTCAAGCTATACTGCAGGTTTGTCAGGCTTAATTGAGGAATCAAGTTGAATTAGTTATCACCTTAGTTAAATGCTAGTCTGGATATTCTCCAAAGTGGAAAATATGTACATAATGAGACCCTAAAGTAAATACACCTGTGCTCCAATTCAGAGTTTTTGCATATGATTCTCTATTGCATGCCCTCAGCTATAAAATAGTTGGAGCAGTGTTGCCCCTGCTGGCTTGTTGTCATTTCTAAGCATTTTAATTTTTCACCGTTGCATTAGTTGCCTTTATGTTGTACGCTAAGTCATGGTACATGCAGTGCTTTTTAGAGGGGTATCCTTACCAAGGTGAAATAGGCTGTAGATGGTGGCTTTTGCAAAGTGTAATGGTTGCAATTTATAAAACAGCAAATAGGGGCTTTTCTAGTCTGTCTCAAGTATCTTTATTTAAAATGTAGTGCTACGTATAAAAGATTGTGACTGCCTGTGAAGTATTGTTGTCCAGGTAAGTTAAGCTATAACAAGAGAATAAGTATTTTGTTTTAGGGTTAATCTAATCTAATGGAAACTACTGGAAAGTCTTCATTGAACAGGGAGTCATCTGAATTAAACACCAAGAAAGTTTACTGAAATAAAATGAGATAAATGTGCAGAAAGAGTAATGATCCCACTTTCAGATCCTAAATCTGCTTGGTGCCCACAAAAGTTCCGCTCTCAGTTTCTGCTTCGTTCATTCCTGCATTAGTACAGAGCAATATTTTATACTGAAGGCATTGTTGGAAATCTCCAGTTGCTCTCAGCTGTAATACTGAAGAAAAAGATGTTGATATGAACTTCACAGTTAGGGCTACAGTCAGATTTCCAAGCAACTGATGGATTAGTTCCTTTGCTAAACATGAACACTTTTTTTCACTTTTTCTTCAGATCTGTAGTTGTAGTACTTGCTGTTAGTTATAGTATGCATTTGCCGGCAGTAGTAGATCAGTGTGCTTAATACAGTGGTTTAAGGGCTTTGTCTATAGAATCCTTCATGATGGATTGCTACTCCTTCAGCTGCTTATTACCAATTTGTAGTATTTGAAGCTCTAGTTCTGAACGCTGTTCCTTCTTAATTACTCTCCACCAGTAACAGTCCCATGTGGCTTACACAGGAGGTACTACAGCCATTGAGATTTATGCAGGATAGGAAATAGCTGAGGTTTTCAACCTGGTGTTTCTGTAAGAGCCCAGAGCAAACAACTTGTTTGTGTGATGCACGTTTTAAGTGTAATACTTGTCTATCATAAAACCCTGTGAGTGCATTAAAAAAAAGTAAACAAGTTCTGTGTTGGGTAAATGGTTCTGGTATTGGTATTTTGACATATGCGTGTGAGTTCACATTCTTTTTTATAGTTGGAAGAGTTCTTGTCCTTTGCCTGCAGTGGGCCTGATCCAAAGTCTGAAGCCTTTGTGCTTTGATTCAGACTTGGTGTTTGCTGTCTGTTCACAAGGCACAAGTATAAAAGAAAACAAAGACTTGGACACTTTCTGTAAATCATTTATGTCACATGTGCCATAATGTCAGACAGAGCTCTTTAATATGCATTTGGGAGAGATGGTAAGGGGCAGATAGTACTCCATGAAGCATATTATATTGCAATATTAATTTGTCATTGTCTTCAGAATTGTCCTAAAAATAAAAAAGGACAGTGAAAAAGAAATTACTCTGATTTTGCATACGGAAAAATTTGCACAATGCCATCTGTTCTTATTTGCATTTGTGTTATTGATTGTGTGTGTGATCTAGCTGAAAAAGGTAAACTGACGCTATTTTGTTTCTTTATCTAGACGCACTACTTCGGCCTTTGGTTTCTCAGCAAGAGCCAGCAAGCCCGCTGGGTTGAACTGGAAAAGCCTCTGAAGAAGCAGCTGGACAAATTTGCCAACGAGCCCTTGCTTTTCTTTGGGGTAATGTTCTACGTGCCCAGTGTTTCCCGACTGCAGCAGGAGGTAACAAGGTATGTGGTTTCCCTCTGTTCACACTATTGTGGTATAGCTGGGAGAGAACAGACAGCTGCTCTGTTCCTTGCATTCAGTATTTGCTCAGGTATCTTCTGGTTCTTTCCTTTCCTGATGGTTGCCCAAATGGGAAAAAGTGAGAAAAGTCACCACTTGATTGTATCTGTTCAGGGAGGGGGGGAAAAAAAAGGAAATATTGGTGAATGGTTATACACGACCAACTGCAGAAACAGAAAGGGAGTAATAGATATATGTTTAGAAACCTGACATAAATTTTAAAAGGGACCATGGTGACCATACTCTTCTTCTGTAACCTATCGATTAAAAGGAAGCCATAGGCAAAGGATGTCTATATACAGTTTTAGTTTATTCTTATGTCTACCTGTGCTTTGCTGAAAGTGAACTTTGGCATCTTTTCTGGGTTTTACCCATCCCACTCCTGATTTTTCCTCTTACACTTCACAAAAGGATTAAAATTGTTAGAGGGTGTTAGTCCTTTAATTATGATCAGGGTGCATCTCTGCAAACAACTTCAGTGGGAATTACTCTTTTATTCAGAGCCCTGTGCTGCATTTATAACAATGAAACTGTTTTGAGGGGCTATTCTTGTAAACCACATCACTGTGTGGTTTTTGCACATCTGTGCTGTATTTAAATTTAAAAAAAAAAAAAAAAGGAAAACAAAGCCCACCTCACCCAAAAGGGGGTGGGCTTGTTTTCTTTTTAACCAAAATTATTTCATTTATCTAATCTAGAGCAAAGTTGCATCAGTACAACTAGCGGTAAAGCCTGGAATAAGTAGGTGAGGGCAACAGGGTGGCAGAAGCCTCCACACTGGAAAAAAAAAAAGTTCTGTTGCTGCAAACCTGAAATTCACCACATGGTCATCATGTCTAAAAAGACACATAAATAGTGGACAAAGAGTGGGCTTAATTCTAGAAGGTGTGCAAGATGTGAAGTGTTTTTTATATTTCAGATTGTGTATTTTAAAGGATTTTTTTCTTAACACTGAACTGAAGAATTGACTTTGGTAGGATGAGAAAGATTTGAGTCTCAAAATGACAGCTGTCAAGCAGTCCCTTGACTACTGTATATGCAGAATTCTTGCCAAACAGTGGGCTGAAAGCATCACAAAACTTAAATTTCCCTGGGAATAGAATGAACACTGATGCTTGTCTGTATCTGTGTGTTCCTGCTTTGTATGCGTTGGGAGAGGGAAGCCTCATACCTTTTCCTTCAGAATTATTTAACATGCAGTCACAAAATGTCTGAAGTGTTCATTGCTCACTTTTGTCAGCCCAGTCCTGGCCTAGTTGTGTGCGGGGAAGCATTGTAGCTTCTTGGATGCTATTACCTCTTCAAGCTGCAGCCTGCAGTGCTGATTGCTCATTCATAGCTCACCTGCAGAGGTGTATTTGCTCATTCTGCACAGATTGGTAATAACAAAACATTTCAGTGACAATTGAACTTCACAGCGCTCTCAATTGGAGGGGCTGCTGAATTGTTTTTCTTTCTGAAGTGATTGATAACATAAGCCTCAGAGTCTAGTAAGTACCTCTTAGTTTCTTTAAATGTCTGTAGCAAAACAGCAGCTTACAAATGGATCTCAGATACAGAATAGCCTGTCAAGATTTTTTTGTTTGTTTGCTTGTATGGGTTTTTTTTTGTTTGTTTCCTGAAGTGGAATTGCTTCAGTGTAGATGATGTGATGGCAGCAAACCTTCAACTGTGCAATTCTAGGTAGATGTGGTAAAATCTCATGTTTGAAGCAATGGGTGGTAGGGACATGGAGGACTCTTCTGAAACAAATGGAGAAAGGCTTGTTCTGAAGTGTGATTAGATGGACAGGTTTTCTTTTTGTAGAGTTTTTTGGCTTTGTTTGCTCTTGGTAAATTCATTAAACATTTGTTTTGAAATTGAGACTGGCTGCTTTTAGGTTTAGGCTGCATCGTGGTACGATGACCTGTGATAGTGGAGGTAGGCACACGACTTGCCCACTCAGTGCCTATGTATTTGACTTACATTTATGTACAAATGACAAATCTGTCTTAAGTGCAAAACTCGTGATCAGACACTTCATCTCCTGGGAAGCTGCAAAAGCACCACAAACAAACAAATCCAACCCCAAAACAAAACCATCACCAAAGTCTGAAGCTGCAAAGTTAGTGACAGCATTGCTAGCAGTGAACCCGTTAACGTTTGTAACCTTCTCCTGGTGAAAACACCTCCAGCCCTGAGCTTGCCTGGCCATGTTTGGAGCTTGAGGTGAAACCCATCTCAATTCAGGCTTTAGTTCGTTGTAGACTCTAGAATTTCCAGGGTTGATTAATATTGCTTGAAGATGATGAAAAGTCTTCTAAGAATACTTCAGCAAACATGTAATCCACAAGTATTCAAAAACCAAGGAATTGGTTTACTGAAATAGTTTATAATCCTACAGAGCAGAGGCACAGTAGACTTTGGCTTGATAGCTGGTTTTGAGAGATTTGTCCCGAATTGAATATTCCTCCCTGCTTCTAGCAACTGCAGCCCGCCTGTACCTCATGCGCTGTCATTGCGAAGAGAGAAAATGATCCAAGGCTTTTAGGTTTTGTTGGTTGAAAGGAGCACCGCTTGTGGGGTTGGTCAGTGGCTCTGAGGCAGTGTTCCTTAATCATTTTTATTTGAAAGACCATGTGACTGCAAAACAATCTGTGGACCATTTTGTGTTCTGCTATTGTTTGGTGATTGGGACCAACAGGAGGAATCCTTGTGCAAATAAGGTAATTAATATTTAGGTGAAGCCGTAAGAATTTATTTCCAGAATTATAACTTCTTTGCATTTTATCATTACTGTCGGAAGTCTAAAATGCTAACTATGCCTGGAGGCTCCTGGATTTTAGCTGCCTGCAGGTGTTGGTAATAGTTAGGAGCTCTTCATGGTTTTGGTGGTAACTTCCTGTATTGCACAAACCAAACGTGGATGCAGAAATAAGGTGAGTAGTACTGCTGCAAGTGCCATGTTCCCCCGGTGGTGAACAGACCCTATGGAAACCTGTCTGTATGTGACATGCTGGGAGAGGAGTAGAATAGTAATCTAGTAAGAAGCCAGTGCTGTCCTTCAGAGGTACAATGTGGGAGTGTCAGTTGACTTGTTGAAGCTAAATGCAAGTAGCAGTGCTAACCACAGAGTTACAGAATGGTTGAGGTTGGAAGGTACCTCTGGAGATTGTCTGCTCAGAGCAGGGTCAAGCAGAGGAGATTGCTCTAGGACTGTGTCCCACTAGGTTTTGAACATCTCCATAGATGGAGAGACTCCATACCTTCTCTGGGAAACCCGTTCCAGTGTTCAATCACCCTTGCAATAAAGAAGGGGGGTTTATGTTTAGAAGGAATTTCTTGTATTTCAGTTTGAGCCCAAATTACCTCATGATTTCAAAGGTGTGGATGGGTATTGGGTGACTGAGTGGGTGAATGGGTTACCTGCGTTGGCCGTGTAGCTGGTTATTGAGGACCTGTTGAGCTGCAGGTGCCTGTCATATAAACACAGGCACAGCCATGACTTAATGTGGGATGCCTGTAGTTAATCTGTAAGAGATATTTCTGATAATATGAGAAAGAAGGGCCTGTGGGATCATTGGGAAAGAAAATGAAAAGACAAGACTGCCAGAGCAGTTTATTCAGGTAGCAGCTCTTTGAAGTCAACCTTTGAGGCCTGCAAGAAAAGATGAGGCAAAGAACACTCTGGGGGACACATTACATGTTTTAGTAGGTCAGATCTGACTCTGTGGTTTGCAGTTCTTCACTTCTTTTTTACAAAATTGACACTTGCTTAAAGATGCAAACATTAGTGGTGTGGGGTTTTTTTCCTCCTCGGACAAAGTCAAGTGGAGCATTGGGACAGGGTAAGAAGCACCACCAGGACATCATCAGTCTTGTTTGGTTAGTGATTTTGACTGGGAATGGTGAGGCTTCTCAGGACAGCTGTGTTTCCTGACCTGTGACAGAAGCTTCCTGCGGACGTCCTAGGGAAATGTACAGAAAGCAGCTGCGAATTGTAGAGTACCTGTCTCTCTGGTAATGGCAATGAAATAAATGTTATTGCTATGCCTTCCTTTCAATGTTAATAGCATTGTACTCCTGGCATTGGGCCTTCTCCTAGGAGAGCTATTTCCTATCCTCTGGTTCTCATATTTCCCTACTCTTTCTACTCTGTTTCTTTTGTTTTGGGTTGAGGCTCCTGTCTGTACGTATCCCCTGATCATAATCCTGTCTTCTCAAAGATCGCTGACTCCAGCATCTCCCCCACCTCTAGTCCTGGCATTCTACCCGCACCTAGTCCCACAGACGTCTTCTGGGGAGATTATGAATTAAAGCCCCATGATAATTTCTTAAGGTGTCAGTAGGAGTTTCACCAGTTGTAATTGCTATAATTTGAAAATTTCTAGAAGAATTTGCAATAAACCAAATGGAAAAAAAAAAGCCAACCCAAAAACTAACCAAACTAAAAAACCCTCTCCAGGCTTGATGGCAGCTACAGCAGGAGCCATTTGGGTGGGAGTATGGGGGTTGGCACATAAGCAAAAGGCATTTTTCATGGAAGGCTACTTAGACAACCTCTTTTGAGTCATCCAGCTGTTCTCAGAGTGAGCAGCCATTGCAGGTGGAGATGCTGTGTATGCTTTTGGCATACTTAAAGCACCTGGGATCTGCATACTGTCTGATATAAAGCAGTCTTTGTGATGCCCTGTAGAGTAGATATTTGCATAGATTAGAAATATAAATCTGCCTTTTATTTTCTGCTAACTCCTCAGAGGGGAGGCATCCTTTCAACCATTTATTTTGAAAAAATAAGTCTTTGTACAGTGTCTAAAGTAAACAAGCTTGCTTTCACTGTGCTCTTGTTCCAAAAACAGAGAACCCACACACTCTTGTGGCTTTCTGAAAATGTGGGTGCGATGCTGCTTTCTGCACAAGGATCAGACAATCCATGGCCTTCCCCCCCCCACCACCCCAGTTCTAAGGGAAAACTGAAGTTCCATTTTGCTCCCCACAGTATCTTCACACATGATACTGCTGTGCCTCCTGTGAAGAAATGAAGGTGTGCTTTGGTCTGGTATTTCTTTTTTTCTTTCTTGCAAGAAGCTTTATGTATCTTACTGTGTGCTCTGTACTCAGTAATATCCGATGGTGTTTGTGCTGTTGCACGATGGGGCATAATCCTGCAAAGGGAGAGCAGTTCCTAGTCTAGCGGCCACCCGTGGGCCTGGGTCCCCATGGTGCTGTGCATGGTAGGTCTGGTATGCGTGACTCTAGGGAGGGACATATTCCAGCATCTGCACTGTGCTGCTTTGGGCTTTTGCCCCAAGTTCAGCTGTCAGCTCTGCATTTTCCCCGAAGAACGCGCTGTACAGCTTTCCTGTGAAAGAAAACACAGGGTGTTTGGAATGGGATGGCTGCACCTGCAAAGTGTGGGAATGAATGTGTTTGCAGGTGGAAAATTAGAGCCTGTGGCTGCCAGGCCTCTTTTCTGGAGGGCCTGTGAAACATCGGCCTCAAACTTACCGTCCTTTAACTAAGTGAACGTTTATTTCCTCCGATGTTTTGCCTCCTTACCCTTTTCTTCACCAGTTCTTGTAGCTGTTTCTTTCTGTTTGTCTTTTAAGGAAATATTTCTTCTTCACAATTCCCTGCCTTTCCCTTTCTTTATTTTTCTTCAAGTGTTAGGTGAAGAATTTTTAAACAGACGTTCTTCTAAAACATACAGAGCTACAGACTCTTAGGACTGTATGAATTTTTAAATCACATGAGGATAAACTAGAGGGGAAAAAATTAGTGTTTGACTGCTTTGTATTTACAGCGAAAAATGTTCTGGCAAATCTTTTTTTTTTTTTTTTTTTACTAAACTCTGGACTTTCTTTTCCTTCCCCTCAAACAAGTCCTTCTTAAACGTCTCACTTACTTGAGCTTATCTTTACTTTTAGTCTGCTTTGTTTTACTTTTTTTTTTTTTGGACAGCTAAAGTTTCACATCCTCCTCTGTTGCTAGTTTTTAATACAAGTACAATCAGCTGGAGTTTTGTACCAGTCACTGCTGTCTTTACATGGTGCTTTTAATTGCTGTGTTAAGGCTGGATATTGCATATCCTCCTGTGCCAGCCTGGTTTTGTGACAAGCTCAGTGATGTGAAACTCTTTTGGCTGTTAAGGTTGTAAGGTACATGAGGCTGCTTTGCTTTTCATGCTTGGTCACACCTGCAGCTTGTGGCTGTCTGAGAAGTCTCTGTGTGTACCTTTGAGTTTATTGTAGTTGATTTGAGCACTGTGGTGACTTCATTGTCCAAAATGATTATTTTGTATATCACAGTGTGTCAGAAAAAAACCAGCATGACGTGTACCATCTGATTTGTTCAGGACAGCCTTGACTGCACTTGCCTGAAGTGATGGACTCTGACAGGTTGTGTGGCCATGCTTGTTAATACAACTCGGGTAGACCCACAGTTTTTTTTTTTTTTAATGCCAATCATTCTTAAAAATTGAGCAATACTTAAATTTTTTTTTTCTATGAAAGTACAGAGAAATATCATACACGAGGGGAGGAGAAGAGAGATGTGTAGTTAAGTTGGATGGGTCAGCAAATGAGTGATATATGGCAGGTGGGATGGTGGAGTATTTAAAAAAACAAAAGGCCAGAGTTTGGTCTCTCACACCTGGAGATTTAAGTCTGGATTTAACCATTCAGTATTACTGGTGTAATTGAGCAGAAAAAAGTTTGATTGTCAGGCAGCAGAAGCCTTACTGCCTTGTCCAAAGTTGTCTCTTCCCAAGAACTGTTGTCATTTCATGTTTACGGTGTACTTCCCAGCAATGTTTTAAGAGCATGCCTGCTCACTTGGAAAGATGGTACCTGGGAAGGCTATGTAGCTTCCAGAGAAATGAATGCAACCAGTTTCTCATTGTCCTCTTTTCTGGGAAATGTCATAACTACTGTGCATGTGCTGATCAGCCGTGCTATGCTTACGGAGCAGCTCTGCTCACACCATGCAGGAAAGGCCATGACACGTAGTTCTCTCTTGGCACTAGAAAGGGCTATGTGGCTTGCCCAACTGCAAAGATGATGCACCTCTTCACTAAGAAGCAAGACTGTTCTCTTCAACGCACATACAACATTAATGATCAGAATAGTCCCATGTTTTTAACTATTTCCAGTTAAAAAGTCTCTGTCTGTTCTCTTTGTTTCTTACACGGGGCTGGATCCTTGCATAGCATAAACTAGCGTAGCCCCTTTCTTCTAACAGGATATTCCCAACTTTATAGTTATATATACTTTATATATATAATATTTCTGTTTTATAGAAAGCTGTAGCTCAATGGACTGTAATTTGAAATGATTCACATGAATTAAGACAATCACTGCTACACCTGGAAGCCATATCAAATGAACAGAAAAGGACAGGATGTTCTGTCGGAACAGCAGATGTTAGAAATGGCAGATAAGTTCATCCCATGAATGCTGTCAAACCCTTTGTTCTCAGCTAAATGATTTGGAGAGTCAAATTACTGGATAATTTTTACAGGGGAATGGTGGGGAACTAAAGTGGCATGATGTGCCAACTGACCTATATGTGGTGGTACTAATTCTTTCTTTTTTTAACTGCAGAACTAACATACAGTGCTGTAGGTAGGTGCTATGTCATAAAACACAGTAAAACACGACTTCGGACAAGTACCAACATAAATGTCTTGTTCATGAGAATATTCATGAGACATTGTGGTGGGACATCCCATAGGAAATAGCAGGAGCTCTGGAGCTGAAATTCTTTAAGTCGACAGGAGGCAAAGAAATTTCTTCTGGAACAGAATCCTGTTTTGGTTTAGACTGTGGTTGCCAGCCTGCCTGACCCTACAGGTCCTGGTCCTGATCATGGTCCCAGTGCTGTTTGTCTCATGACTGGAACTGCACTGCATCTCCCAAGGCTGGGTGAAAGGCAACTCTGGGATTCATTGCTAGGTGGAGGTAGTCATGAACCCCCAGGGAGTCCTGAGTCCCCAGAGATCCCAGTGCTCTTCTGTTGGACGAGACAAGACTGTGGATAGGTCCTGAAGTAACTTGGTAATGTTGAC
>VYZV01027828.1:407-29118 GCA_013401275.1 Pandion haliaetus | reverse complement strand
CTCTTTTTTTTTTTTTTTTTTTTTTTAATTGTTGTTGGGTTTTTTGTTTTTTCTTCCTTCCAGCTGCAGGAATTTGGGACTAAACAGCAACACTCAGCTACCTCAGCTATTGTCTAGTAGCTCACGTAGCCCAGGCAGGGGAGCAGCTCTGGAACTGCTTGCAAGCTGGATAAATCTTAAGAGCCCTGGGTGGCCACCCAGGCTTAGACAGTCTGGGGTATTTGCATTTTGGTGCTCCTTTGATGGTTTTATTGTTTTGTTTTAATTATTAGACTTTTTTAATATTAGTGGCTACTGCAGCATAAAACCCACACATTAGGCTTGTAGTCTGCCTTGTAAACAAGCTGATACTTAATTAGCTTTAATGTTTTTAGAGGACAGCAACAACAAATAATGTGCAGTGTTTGCTTGGGTCTTCTTGTGTTCATATTATTGCAGTGTATGTGTTGTTTTGCTTTTCAGTAATATTCTTGAGTTGGTTCTTTTTGGATGTTTATTTTAGTGGATGTTTAAACTTTGACTTAAAAATGAGAACTCCTTCAAGGCAGACCTAAGATTCAACATTAATTCCCTGTTTATAAAATAATTTGCTGAGGAGGGCAAACCCTTCTCCCAGCTGACTTTCTTCAGTGAATGGGGAGCTTGTTCTCTGTGTCTTGGCTATTGAAAGCTGAGCTCTTTGTGCCAGATATTTTAAGAAACTGTTGACACTTGGATCTGATCTATTACATTATACTATGCTTTTAGACCAGAAAGTGAATGTGTTTTCGTGTGTGTGGTTGGACAGTACATATGTAGCAATTCTAAAAAACAGTGTTGCATAACTATACATACAGTGTTGGATACGTCAGCCTGCATTCTTGCTTTAGTGTGTTTTGAAGGCAGTGACTGTGATGGTTAGAAATGTTGTAACAGAAATGTCTTGGCATTAGGTAGTACCACATTTGCATCTGATCACGAGGAAATAATACTTATTTTATGTTCTGGGTCTTAGTCATGTGTTCTTACATATCACTCTCCTGACGGGAACTATTTGTATGTTCAATATCAGTAGAACAGATACTTTTGGAATACTCTATAGACTTTTTACTGGGCCCTTTTAAATGGCAACAAAGGTTACATTTTGAGTTTCTACTCTTCTGATACACTAAAGATACACCATTTACACACAGTGCCAGTGCTTCCTCTCTGGACTTAGGTAGACCAGCTTGAATCCTTCCATGCCAGTCATGCTGGTGGAGGCATTTGCACTTGGGAAAAGGCACTTCTTCTCTTCCTCTCCTGTCTACCTGGGCATGTGTGCTGGTGGAGACACTTGCTGAACCTGTATGTTTTTTGGGTGGCCGGAGCTTGCATTGAATGCTGAGCAGCTCTTGCTGACTCCTGCTGGGGGGTGAGGAATGTGGATGGCTTTTACCATAGTTGGGAACCAGAAATGATTCAGTTTTTTTGGAAAAATTATGCACTTGGGTAGAATGATGTAACAATTTTACTCTCCATGCTTGTGATTTTTATTGAGTATGTTAGGATTTTCCTTAAACTTTGCAGCTCTTTAAATGAGGTAATGATACGAATTTCAGTCTGGAATTTTTTTAGATGTTCAAAACAAAACTAAAACTAGATTGGCAACACAGAAGGGAAATAAAGGCATGAGAGGTATGACTCAAAGTACTCTATAGCTTTCAAAAAACAGAAGGAAAAAGAGCACCTAGCTTTACCAAATAAAGACATATCATTCTTCAATAATAGCATGGCTTTGAGTGGATTGATTCATGGCCCATGAAACTTCAGAGATGACAGTACTTTAATTGGGCATCCATTTCAGAAGTGCAGAGGGGAGACAGATGGATAGAAAATTTAGGTATGTGCAGCAGGACAGAGGAGGAATCGTGGAATATCTCAAGTTGGAAGGGACCCATAAGGATATAAGGATCATTGAGTCCAACTCCCTGCTCCACACAGGACTACCTAAAACTAAATCATATGGCTAAGAGCATTGTCCAGACACTCCTTGAACTCTGACAGGCTTGGTGCTGTGACTCCTTCCCTGGGGAGTCTGTTCCAGTGACCAACCTCCCTCTCAGTGAAGAACCTCTTCCTAATGTCCAATCTGAACTTAGAATCATAGAATAGTTTGGGTTGGAAGGGACCTTTGAAGGTCACCTAGTCCAACCTCCCTGCAGCACGCAGGGGCATCTTCAACTAGATCAGGTTGCTCAGAGCCCGGTCCAACCTGACGTTGAATGTTTCCAGGGATGGGCCATCTACCACCTCTCCAGGCAACCTGTTCCAATGTTTTGCCACCCTCATTGTAAAAAATTCTTTCCTTATATCTAGTCTAAATCTACCCTCTTTTAGTTTAAAACCATTACCACTTGTCCTATTGCAACAGGCCCTGCTAAAAAGTTTGTCCCCATCTTTCTTATAAGCCCCCTTTAAGTACTTCCCCTGATGCAGCTTCATTTCATTTCCTCGTGTCCTGTTCCTGGTCACCAGAGGAAGCAACTCTATGATTAGCACATGGCTGCAAACCACCACGTTAAAAATGTGTCTTGAATTGCATAGGACAGTCAGGATTGAACCCTAATTCCAGAAAGAAGAGCTGGAGGTCCATGAGACTGTTTGAACCTGGTACTTAGGATGTTTTACAATCCTTAAAGTGAAGGAAATCAAAGCAAGTTTCAAAATCCTTCATTTGAGGTCTCTAACCAACTTCTGATGCAGGCGAGAGAGTCTTCTGCCTTCCTGCAAGGAAACAAAAACCTGTTGAGTGGCCTATATGTTTATTCTGTGATGTCTGACAGGTGAAATGGTGCTGAGGCTAGAAATCTGGTCTTCTGTTTTTATCGGTGAAGAGCTCGCTTTGTGTATGAAGCTGCATGTTTGGATGAGTCGCACCTACCACTTTTTGTTTCTTGGCCTGTGAGGAAGGTGTCCTCACTGCTGTTGGTGAGAAACACTTGTGTTAGGTGGATCACTGGGATAATCCTGTCCTTGGCCCTTGGCTTTCCCCTGTTAGATTTTCCAGTGCCACACAAACATATGGTTGCATATTCTTAGCTTTATTGTTAACAGTACCTGTTTTGTGTGTGTGTGTGTTTATGGAAAACCAGTTGAAAGTCTGCTTGTATGATCTGAACGTGTCCCCCTGTTCTTGTTTTGTGTTTGTAGTAGGCTATCTTAAATAGTGCTGAAAAGTGGTTTTAAATCTTGCTGTAAAATTGGCAGTAGAACAACCTCATGAAAACTGCAACTTACTTTTTGGAATGAAGTGGAAGGTTGCATTCTGCTTTCTTTGAACTGCAGACTGTCTTAAGGCAAGAGGATGAGTGTACGTATAGTAAGCTTCTGCTTACACAGCTGGAGGAATTGTCAGAAGAAGTTGTACTTAGCAACATGGCCCAGCTAGATCTACTCACACTCAAAAACTCTATGAGAAACCGTCAGCTATGTATTTACTCTCAAGGACTGTCAGGCTTAAGATAGGATGTAAAAATACAAAATGACAAACAAAAAAATGGACTTTGCGTTATTATAGTTTCATTTCTAAAGAGAAATAATATTCTGTAGACTTCAAATCCAAGTCTAATGTTTCCTGATGAATGGGAGCATGCTGCTGTCACCATGATGGACAGGGGGGTTCCCTGCTACCTTTGTTGCCTTCTCTCTGAAGCAAACACCGAGCTTCTCTTGGGAGGTTTCTGTAAACTTAGTGAACAAGCTTCTGCTGGCTGTTGGAATGACTCTCAACAGGGTCAGCAGTTTTGATGGATTTTGTTCCTCAAAATTGTTAGTGTATTGTCATCTTCTTAAACCAGACAGATACAACTAAAAGCAAGTACTTCCTTTCCTGTAAGGCAGAATTGCTCCTTTCATTTAGACTTCGTGACATTCTGCATTGCATGAAGAGAAAAGATAATTTGAACTAAATTAACTGTCATTAAATTTGGGGATGAAGTAGCTCTCTATTTCTTGGTGCACATATGCCAAGAGTAAACTTCTTTAAAGCTAAGATACCGTTTTAAAAGTCTCTTTGTTTCATTTACTACTGGCATCAGGAAGAGCACTGAGAAAAGTACAGTAGTTTATGACATTTTCCTGTACCTCAAAAAATGAAACAGCAGCAGAGGCAGGAGGAATGTAGTTCTTGGCTTTGCTACGCAGCAGTTACAACACTTAAAAAAATTGAAAGGATAATATTGTTTTCAAATGGCAATGCTACTATGTGCTGGAAAAGTGGCAGTGTTTCAGGGCATCTATTGCATTGTCTTTTCAGTGTTTCCAGTGGTCTCAAACTGCATCAAAGGGCTTGATTCTGGGCTGCTAGGTGGTATTAGTCATGTCTCCCATTGGGATTGGCCACAGGTAAGAATATTTAGGGTCTGGAAGTACTTAGTAAGCGTGCTAGTGGATGCAGTTCAGTTTTGTGGATGTGTTGTTACATTACATCAGTATAAGTGTTGTATACCACAGGCATCCCTTTGAACTGGTAGGTTGCACAGAGCAGAGGACTTGGTTTGTAGCAGCATGGAAGAGATGCAAGAAGTAATTTGCTAACCTAAGAATAGCCCATATTTTAATACACTTTTATGAAAATAAACAAGCCTATGGAGTTTTAGTATCAAACAAGTGACATGCTGGTACTAGAACTGTTTCCTTTTGCCTCCTTAATTGATGAGAAGAAAGAGAAAAAGAAAATAAACTCTTGTTGCCCATAAACTAGAAAGAACATTTGCATAAAATGAGACAGTTTCAAGGTAAAGGCCAAATGATGCTTGGTTACTTACAATAGAGGAACAGCTTATCATCCACTTCACTTGCGATTGCCCTACCAAGGCCCTGCCCAACTTTTCAGAGCTTGGTTCTGACCTGTTACATTAGGGTCTTACTAAGCAAAGCTTTTTGGGGAGAAGGAATTGTGCATGTTCATGAATCTGTCTGTCAAATTTTCAGGCAGAAGAAGAGAGTGAGTTATTTCACCAAATATCTATTTCTAATTTCTCACTTGTGGCTAACAGTGAGGAGTATGAGATTTATTCTGAACATTACTGAATATATAATGTCTGTTCTCTTCCTCCTCTGTGAAATTTTAGTATAATAGCTATAGAGATAGTTACTGTCATGGAGTGATTTTGCTTTCCCTGGAAAAAAAGATGTTCTCTTCAATTTTTTGATTTACAGGAGAAAGGATAAGAAAAGTGGAAAAATGGAAAACACTTGTCATCCGTAGCGGCTTGAGTCACAGAAGTGCCCATCAGCCTTTATGCATCTCCTCAAATGAAGATGAAATGGATCATTCCTCTTCTATATATGAACTGTGCCGCTCACTGCCTTTGTCATTTAGACTGTGGCAAAATGCTTGACTGCCTTTTCTTCCCCTTACGGTGTAGTAGCAATGTATATCATTGCAGAATGAGGTTGCCCATTCATTAAGGAGCCCTGTGTACACAGTGAATATTATGGTGTACCTCATAGATTGGCATGCTGCTTCTGACTTGTCTCCCAGTGTAGTTTAAGGCACTCTTTTTGACAGATGAATATGTTGCCTAGATTGTGGCTTGTTCTGCTTATCTTCCAATGTGATGCAGTAGCAGTGACTAGCAGTTTCTCCTTAGGGAAGTGCAGACTGCTACGGGATATACAACTTAGTCTTCGTGGCACAGACCAGTCCTACTTCAGTCATGTAGTTTCTCCTGCTGAAGCCTCAAGAATGAAGGTGGCTCTAGGCTTCCTGTGTAATCAGTGAGAAGAAATGGGCATTTCCACAGCATGATTCAGGATTCCTCTGTTGCGCATCACTTTCTGCAGGTGATTCATTCTCTCTTTTCTACTGCATGGTTTGAAAAGGGAACTGCAGCTCACTGGTCTTCTACATAGAAGTCCCAGATGTCTGAAATTTGGCTACAGTGTCAGAAAGAGGGTCAAGCTAGTAGCAGCAGCCTGTAAGCAAACAGACCTATGCTTTTTGATTAGGGCTTCTAACCGCTTTTTAAATTTTGAGAATTCAATAGGCAGTGAAAATCTTGGTTACAGTAGCACTGCCAGTCTTCAGTAAAATTTACTGAATTTTGATGGTTGTACTGCAGGCTGGAGCAAACTTCTTCCCTTCTCTTATAGCTCTATGAGACACAAACCACAAAAACTAGTTCTAAACATACCCTTTTTCAGGGTGCTGAATACCTTTAATATTTTTTGATTTGCTGGCAGGGTATAAAGCTAAAGGAGCTGCAATTGGATGTCAGTACAATCCTGAAGTCTCTGAATGTGTTTAAAAGAAGCATTTGTGTGGAGGCTCTCATGCAGCTGAAAATCTCAACAAGAATTTGGCAGAAATCTCAGTGTCGGAAGATGGCAGATTCCTGTGCAGTGAGATGTTTACTGGTTCACTGTTTTATCTTTGGCAGCTGCTTTTGCACTTGATATCTTCAGCTGTTTTTGAAGCTTTTACAAAGAATAATTATTCATTTCATGAAATGGATCTACTTTACCCACCCAACAGGGCGCTGATTCACATATTTCTCTGGCAACATCCTGTTGTCACCAGAGCTGTGTTCGCTTTTGCAGGGTTGCATTCACTGGGACATTAGAACTTCCTGGGCCATGGTTTTATTGCATGATTTAGTGATGCTGGGGTGACTGTTTTCAGCGATTCCTGTGAAAACACTAGGGTCACCAAGGTCTTTGGGAGGTGGAAACAACCTGAGTTTTCCTGTTGTCTGCTGGCAGTGAGTGTTAATGTAGGTGCTTCAACAATCTTTTCGCAGGAATATGAGCTATTGTACTGATGGCCTCTAGATAGGTGGCAATTGCATTGTGTCACTTGTCAAGTAGTGTTTTCTTATTACCAGGGCAGATTTCTGTAAAACGCGGTAGTGAATGGACTGGATTTTAGCTCCCTACAAGGTAAAATTCCCCTAAATCAGTAGGGCTTTCTCAGATGTTGAGTATGTGAGGTTGGGATAATACCTAAAGGTTTTACTGATAGCAGTTTTTTTGATGAGTTCCATACGTTCATGAACAAGGTTTCACTGCAGGCCACTGGAGCATTTATTTTTTCTGTAAAGCTCAGGTTAAGCACACATTCTGTAAGTTTGAACGTGCTCACTTGCTCTCTGAATAAAGTAACACCTGAATACACATGCGTGCTGCTCTGTACCCACAAACCAATCATTTTGTGATGTGCTTCTGGATGCTTACATATGCATACCGGTCGTTCACTGGTATACGTGTTCACTCTGCTCAACTTTTGCATCAGTGCACAGTGGTACATTTAACAGAAATGGCTGGTGGACTTATGTCATTCCAGAGTTTAGAGCCCTAATAGAGGAGAATATTTAAAATATATATTGAAAAATGGGACAGGGTTTATGGAGTGTATACGATATGTTTTATTATTCCAACTGGCATAATGGGGGGGGGAGCATGAGCCAGTCAGAACTCTTTGTTTGTTTTGTGTCCAAAGAATAGTTTAGAGTTATGCCTGTACTTTGCCCAATTTTTAAAGAGAGGTAGCTATTTATTTTCAGTGTTACAGAGTATGAGCTAGAGTATACATATATTGTAGTTAACTCACCACATTTTTTTAGCATGATATTCTAACCTGCTTGGCCATTAACCTGGCTGGCTACCAGGAGAATTTTCAAACTGTTGACTCATATTGCTTCCATATGTAACTTAAACCACCTTTTCCCACAGTGGAGACAGCTTGAAGGTTAGCTGTGTTTTCAGGGCAGGGAACAGCATATTTTGAACCGAGTCAACACATATGAGTAAAGGAAGTAAATCTAACCTATTATTAACTTTTGGGGGTCTAATCTCCTTTTTGCTGAAATCTTTCCTGGTTCCAAATCAGGGAAGACCAACAGGTTTTTTTGCGTTCCTCTTCCCCATGAGGTTTAGTAGTCTTCAGTATACATAGCCATGGCTCATTTTTTCACTTTTGCATCTCTGTGAGGATGGATCTTCACAGCTGCCATTACTTTTATGTCATCTAAGGATATGGGGGCACAAGTTGTTCTCTGTGTGTGGGACCTGATGTTTTGAGGATGTGACTACTTAAGTGGGAAATGACACGTAGGCTGCATGCCACATCATATTATTGAGCACCTGTATATAGGTGGGGCCTATATGTGGTTGGAGCTCTTATTCATAGTTGTAGCCCATGTTTTGTGTCATGCAGCAAAGGAGGGGTGATGGCTAGTAGAATTGCTCTGTAAAGTAATACAGCGTGGTACTTTGCAGTGTTGTCCCACTGATTTTGCTGTTGAGCCAGAAGGTGGCTTTGCACACAAAAGCCCTGGCAACTCAGAGTCCTGCACCAGAGCAATAGCTGTCTCTGGCATACACAGCCCAGGGTGAGGAGAAAGAGCCCTGGGACCCTGTATGGGAATGGAGGAGACCATGTTAGTACGAAGGTGAAGGTAGAGGCAGCAGTTGTGTGAGACCTTGTGGGTTTGTGCTCAAAAAAAGACCCTGCTGAGTACTGATACTTTTTTCTTGCAGACTGCACAAAAAAGCTGAAGGAGGCTTAGCAGGAGGGATTTTTCTCGTAGGCTTTGATATCCATTTGACCTGCGGACCCTACTGATGAAGAGGCAATGTGGGATTAGTTCCAGCGTTACCACCGTTATGGGAAGTTGCATTCTTCCTCAGGCCCCTGTTTTCTCACTGTGATTCCTCCCCTCCACCCCTGTCCCGGCAGTAGGGTGGGAGAATGAGAATACTGATCTTCCTCTACAGCATTTAAGATCTATGTATGAAATGCGCTATGTGGCATTGCTGCAATTCACCTACCTGATTCAGTTGTACTTTCTTTTTTGATCATTAAAAAAAAAAGTGAGGCTAATAAGAAAAAATAAAGTCTTTTGTATTGTAACTTTTGGATCTCTGTAGCCAAATGCAAGTGTTTTGCTCAGTTCAGGAGACAGGAGTGCATAGTTGAGCATGTATTTCAGCTTAACTATGCGAGTAGTCTGAAGTCGACAGGACTGCAATGTTGAACAAATAACACTTTTAGTATGTGCTTAAAACCCAAACCAGATGGATATGTGGCTTTTTTCAAAGATATGTGACTAACAAACTCTTTACTCCCAAATGTTTTATTTAGTGTTTCCATGTAATATTTATGCTTGCACTGGATGTTGTTTCTCAGCTGAAAATGCTAAAATACAGATTTCTTCTCATGATATAATTTTGATTGCTTTGCTTTACTTTTGCAATCCCACCAGCCTTTGTTAGGGGTGAATGCTATGGTGGTGTCACAGGGCCTGGCTTTGCTGGACTCCCACTTGCAGAGACCAAATACAGCCTTTGCTGAGAGAGAGGGCTTGGAAGACAAGAGAATATGGCTTCCCCCCCTTTCTTTTTTTACTCTAAAAGGCATGTTGGAGTTTTGTACTGTAGAATTCTTTAGGTATTTGTATTAACTCTGATAAAATTATAGGTGGTTGTAAGGGAGTTTATTGTGCTTATAAATTGTAGTGGGGCTCCCTGTAATTTGTTGTAATTAATTCAAGAGTTCAAGGGCAGAAAATCAGGATCAGGTTGTGGCATGCCTTCCTTTCTTGCTAAAGCATGCCATTACTGGCCTTTTTATTTAAGGTTTAACTTTGTGTTTGTGGGTTTATTTGAACTTGAAGAATCCAAAAAGTATAATACACTCTTAACAAAAAGTACAAGTACGGAGGATCGACCTGTTGTGGTTGGGGGTTCCTTTTTAAATACAGAGAAATTGGTGGATACTGTAAAGCTGCATCTGCTGGCTAAGCCTCTCATGGAAGGAGTGCGTGTTTTGGAAGGCTTGTGTCACGTCTGTGGGCTGCAACAAGGCCTGGGTGCATGTCCATGCTTGTGGCCCATCAGAAATGGCAGGAAAAGAAAAACACTTGCAGAGCACTTCTTTACAATCCAAGCTCAGTCTTTTGCTGCCAACGAGAATGCTGAGTGAGATGCTGTTATCTCCTGTCTAACTGCTAAGGGTTTCACTCGCCATCCATTTAACACTGGACACCAAAGAGCCACAACACTGATACCAGGCTATACTGGAAGCAGCTGTTTATATGTGAGAGGTTATAAAGCGTGTGTTACCTTCCTAAACGGTCCCATGTCTGTTTGCAATACATATACTCTTTTCTTTTTTGAATGCTCAATTTTGCTGCAGTAATTTGATCTCATTGACTGATTCATGCCAGGAAAAAAGCTTATTGCTCCTAAAATGCTCATACTTTGCATTTATATTTGAAATCTCCTGCCAGCTGTGTAAAGAATCAGTGGAGGTGCAGATCTCAAATTTTAATGGACTGTCTTTCGGGGAATGCATGCAAATGAACAACTTTTTAATAGTAAACTGATGAAATAGCAGTGGTAAACAACAACTAAGCAGTGCAAAATTCTGATCAGGCTGATTTTAGGTGCGCAAAGTTTCTCCTCTTCTAGTATCCTTAGCCAGGAGTTGACTGTGTAGCTGGACCTTACCCTTTGGAAGACATTGGCCTTTGCTAGGAACTTCACTGGTCAGATGCAGTAGCTTACCTTGCATTGTGTGCCTCATTGCAGCTCATAGGGCAAGCCAGCCACGGAGGCTGCGTATCATTTGTCCTTATGCTCACAAGTTGCATATCAAAACAAAAGGAAAGTGACCATAGTTGTGAAATTAGTCTGTTTTATCCAAATCCCCTTTTCTCCCCTTCGGTTATAAATTGCTTTTAAAGAGAGAGTTTGAGTGATGTGGAAGTAGGCAATGTGAACTGTATTTCAATCTGTCCTCCGTTTTCAGTCCTACGTGTGAAAATGATGCTAACCCAGCATTGTTCTGTCTCATTAGGAAGGGGAAGAGGAATGACACAAATCTTTCCATGTATTTTATTTATTTTATTTTTAGTTTCAGTCATGTTTTCCATCCAGCTGCTGGAGGAAATAAGGATGTAGATGGTTGGATGCTGCGTTTGAACAGCCTCATTTCTCAGTTACCTGAAGCTAACCTTGACCTACCTTATAAGGTTATATGATCAAGGAGTTCCTACCCTAGAAACTGGTATGACTGTTTTTACTATTAGCATTGACAGTTTGAGCTTCTGAAGGAATTTCCTCCTGCATGTGTGACAAAGGCTCTTTCGTCTCCTTCCCTTTTTTTTTCCTGGCAAGTCTGCTGATCTTTCTGAAGGACTGTGACAGGGTGTGGTAGACTTGTTCTCAATAATACCCTTCCAAAAATATTACCCTTTAGTAGTGGAATCACAGCCGTTGCTTTTTATATTCTACCACAAATCCCAGATAAATGGCTATTGTGTAGTACTGTAAAGCATCAGACTTTCACTGGGAGAGAAGTTGATGAAATTCCAGAGGAGCAAGCTGGAGATGTTCTGTTTATCAACACCATCTAAATTTTTTTACAATGGCAAAGACAAGGCCTTAGCAGTGCGTTACTGACAATGATGTCATCAATGTATGTACCTCTTTTTTTAAAGTGCCTTTAGATTAAGATGTG
Source organism: Pandion haliaetus (assembly GCA_013401275.1). Classification (NCBI taxonomy): domain Eukaryota; kingdom Metazoa; phylum Chordata; class Aves; order Accipitriformes; family Pandionidae; genus Pandion; species Pandion haliaetus. Next base: position 17,633 of record VYZV01027828.1, on the reverse strand, counting down.
CTGATTGAATCCTTGCATCTAAAATGTGTTTCAGCGTGCTCAAGCCCAGAAATCATAACACCATCTTTGCCAATATACTGAATGTTGTATCTGAAAAGACCAGTCTTGTCTACCTGCCTGCCTTTCTTGCCATATAAAATGCGGTCCAAGTTTGCAGTCAGTTTTGTTGCAGTATATTGAGTGACCCACATGAAATAAGCAGCATCTAGTAAGTAGTGCTCTTGGTTGAGACTGCAGAGCAAAACCTACCTCTCCCAGATCTGCCTTTGCTCCCTGCCCAATTTTGCATGGGTAACTTCACCAGCCATGTGCCCCAGATACTCTATTTATAAAATAAGGCTAATGATCATTAATACTATTTAAAGCATGTTTTTCTCAGAAAAGCAACCCGTAAGAGTTAAGTATTATTGATTGTCTCAAATATGTGATAAATAAAAATAACCTTTTGGTCATTATCAATTAGTTCCTTTGACCATTGAATAGCTGGCTCGTTGTCTCAACTAACTCAAAGGCTAAGAAGACATAAAACACCCTGTGCTAAAATAAAAAAATGGGTTTCTCTTTAAAATGTACTATATAGATATCTGTGGAATCCTGTTGCTAAATAGTACCAAAGCCAAAATCATGGCAGATTTTTAAGGTGTGAGATGAACAATAGACACACCAATATCAAAGCTAATGCTTAAAATAATTTTAGTAAACGATAAAAGTCCTCTGTTCTGGAGAAACTGCTTCCCTTGTGGGCAGATTATTGCATAAGTGTACATTGCAGTGTCTCTGCTCAGAAGTATATTACCATACTAAGATAAACCCAAATGAGCTGAGTCGGACTGTTGTTGTGATTCAATGAGACTTTCATTGCGTTCCTAATTTTAGAAGTTCATATTGTACTCAAATTGCAATTAGTTCTGAAGTTGGAAAAGAGCTGAAGGTCTTGAGCTAAACCACTTGTGGGCCAATCTGTTTCTCCTTTGAATCTTAAAGACTTATTATTTTGGAGAATGAAATGGTAAAGCAGTTCTCTTTTCCTCCAGAGAAGTTAAACTACATAGCTGTGCAGTTATCCAATAGATAGGCTTAATGCCAAAAAGGTACCTAATGAATTATAAAAAAGTTAGTCATGCCAGTAATTGCATCATTAGAAACGATTTTAGAGGCATTGTACCTCTTGGGTAACGAATACATGTTTTGTAGTGTTTTGTGTATTTTCACATACATTCAAGGTAAATATTTGTTGGTATTAAAACTGTAATATATTTACTCACACTGGCTTGAAATTTCCAGAAAAACACACTGACGCAAAAAACTTTTTTTTTTTAAAGTGTTTCCTGCTGCACTACATACAATGTGTATATTCCAAACCCTTCCTGTCCCTGATGTACAGAGAAGGAAAGTAAAACCAGGGAAAAATAACAAAAATCCAGACCAATCACAGTACAGCATTCGAACAGTATTAAACCTTATTATCTTGATCCTGTCACCTTTTTGTATAAACATACAGATCTATGTATGTGTATGAAATATATATTTAGATTGTAAATCCCTAGGGCAATAAGCATTTTTTGTTTTGTTCTTGTACGTTTCCTAGCAGAGTTGGATGCTGCTTGATTACTCAAGGCTACCAGGTCTGATGATACTGAGTAATTATTGATGAAGTATTTGCCCTGTGGTTCTTTGTGGAAGTCACTAGTAGGAAAATTGTGAAGACGCAATGCACCAGTGCAATTACTCTGCAAAACTAACCCATATTCTTACTTTTGTAAACCATGCTTTAATTTCTCTACAAAGATCTCACTTCCATTATTGATTGGGCCAGGTTCTGCGTGGCTTGTGGTATCTGAAACATTGGTCGTTGAGGAGAACGGAGATCAGTAAAATTAGAGTTATTTTCTGCATATATAAAACAGCAACAGATGTTATACCTCAGATAAACAGTGCTGATGGAAGGGTACAATGAATTCAGTGACACTGTACAAACACCCACGTTCTTTTTTGAAGCGACAGGAGAACAAACACGAATCCTGATCTTGGGAGGTCTATGCAGAATTGTATGGGCAAATGGAGTTTCTCTACATTTATGCAGCTGTAGCCAGGTCTGAATCTGGGTGTTGCAATTAAATTTTAAACCAGTACCTTTATCTGCTGCTTACTAATACTATTTGGGTTTTTTTTTCCCCCGATGTAGTATGGATTGCTAAAATGCAGATGTTGATTCCGGAGTTCAGATGTCTCATAGTTGTCCAGTTGCAGCTTATTTACTTTATAAAAAGTGTGCTTTTTGATGCAATACATGCAAATACACTTTTAATGTTTTCTGTGTTGGCTAAATAGAGTTGTGGGAAATGATATCCTTATAATTATGGCTTTGTTCAGACTTGTTGTCCACTCCCATTCCCCTTGGAATTAGCTACAGGCTGGCAAACTGTAGTAGCCTTTATTATATTGAATACACAACAGCTTTTCTAAAAATGCTTAACCCAAAATGAGCAACAAAGGTGAGAGATTTCAGCTTGGCTGTGGTTGTGTCTTTTCTGCCCTGCACTCCCCTAGTATGCCAGAATGGTTCTGTGATGAAAGCTTTGTAAGTCTTAATTTTGAATTTCTTGCCTTTTTATTATTTGGGGGTGCAGACTGCAAACTTCTCTTTTGTTCAGTTTCCATATGCTTTCCCAGCTAAACCACCTAATAGGAGGCTTATGAAATGCATGTTTTTATCTGCTCTTCTGGAACAGCTTTTCTCAGTGAATCTATAGCTGAATCATTTTAAAAATGTTTGATTTCCCTCAAATTATAGATCTACTTTTGCAATCCAAGCGAACAAAGAGCAGTCTCAGCTAGCATAGTGACATAATAACAGCATTTAACATAATTTCAGATGGAGGAGCCTCAAATCCTTGACAGAATACAGGCCAATTTCTCCTCTCCTTTGGCTGGGCAGAGAGCCTGACCACAGTTTTGCAGCACGGCTGAGCCATGAATCTGTGGCTGGTAGAGCTATTAGAGCCTTCCAGCAGAGCTTCCTCCAGGGTATGCTCCTCCTCATCCTTGACAGTGGAATTAGCCACTCCAGTTGGTGCCTTGTGAAAGGAGACGTCCCAGTTTGTGCCTTATGTAGCTGCAATGAAAGGAGATGTCAGGGGACACCTTAGGTGGGCGACCCTTGTCACTGGCAGTCCAGGGGTAAAGATGAAGGTGGTATAGACCATAGGTTTCTGCCTCAAGCTTCTTCAGTTTGTCTTGGCACTTCCATTGAAAAAGGTGTCAGAGCCATAGCAGGTGATTGCTTTTCAGTGTGTTTGCCTGTGAGAAGTGACAACTTTCTCCATGAGGTTTTTCCTGATGGATACACTAGTTAATGTCAGAGAGCTAGTTATATATGTCTTTTAAACTCTTACTGCATGTCAATCTACAATACATAATAAATCCTATTTTATTCTTCTAGTGTTAGTAAATGCAATGCCGTACCATAATATTGTAGAATATTCCTATTAAAATTTTTAAATGTGACCTGTTTGACAGGGTGAAACACCTTTTAAATAAGCATCTTTCTCATAAAGTGGGTGCTGACTGCTGTCTTAAAACATTTTTTTCTAAAAGTATTGGCAACTAAAGTTGCAACTAAAACCCCACATGACTGTTTCTTTTGAAAGTCTTGGTCGTAATATTTGATACTGCAGTAACTGCATTGGCATTGTATTTTTGATGATGCTTACCTAAATAATCCTTTCTATGGTTTATATGTAGTTTTGTGGGCACTGTGGTTGAAATCATGGCTCTGCTAAAGCTGGTGACATTCTTGACTTCTATAGAGCTAGGATGTCACTATTAAGATTTTACATTGTTTTGACTTTCACGTAGCCTCTTAACTTTGTGTTTAACAATAGCTCTAACTTTATGGCAGATGTGGATTTTACATTTGTTCTGTTTAAACTAGAATATGTAACTCATGCATGTATACGTAGCATTGACATAAATAGCCTGCTTTTTGGTTTACAAGTCTCGAAGACCAGATTCAGCAACTGGTCACCTGCATACTTGATAAAGCAGCTTATGTCAAGCTTGTATGAAAGCGTGTGTATTTTCAGAATTGGGATTTAGTCATTGCAAAGAAGTAGAAACAAGCTGATTTGTCTCTTGGATTGAGCAAGTATGAAACCTGGGGCTTGAAGAACAGGGCTCAGGCTGAGAAGCTGTATGCTTTTTACACTGCCTCTCTCAGTCAAATTTCAAAATCCCCTGAAGTTTTAATCTTCATTAGGCTGTGTGAAAGCCAAATCTAAGCATTTTAAATGAGATTATATTTTTCCTGTTTGAAAATATTCTTCTGCCTTTTGTAGGGGAGAGAGGGGAAGAGGAAGTTTTTACTGCTAAAACCAGTAACCCAACAATTACCTTTTAAGCACACCTAAAAATTGTGAACTCTGAAGGGAACTTCAGATGTGAAGAATATGTGCAGAGGCCTTCCTTCCCTGAGAGGACTTCTCTGCCCTGCAGTGCTTGTAGCCTCTAAAGACCTTGCTGCCTTAAGAGTATGGGTATGGTCAGAGCGTTGGTGCTGTCTAGTGGCAAGTTACTGTATCTCACATTGCTGATGGAAAAGTTAACTGAATAAAAATGTAAAATGCTGCATTTGATTAATAGCCCTCAAAGATGCCTTGGGTTATGCTGGTCTTGAAGCACATAGGTATTTTCTAATGCCTCCACACAGAATTAAACAGTAACATTTGTGAGTATAGTTAAGGCAGTGCAGTCCCTGTAACATGGGTGATGTTACAGTGGTTCTCCTTTCCCTTTGGGACTGGGAAGGTGACTTGCGCTCTAACCAAGACCAGAAGAGTTTCTTTGCTATTCCCAAAGGTTCAAAGGTAGGGTCGGATGTGGTGTGCTGGTTGCAGCCGAGTCCAGTTAGGAGTTTACTGCCCCCCGTCTTTCTGACCATTCTTTGCTGTCCGCCTTGCAGACGTTCCAGTCTCAGAGACTGGCTGGCATGCTTGTGTACCATTTCTTTCTAACCCAGTTTATCTGAAGCAATTATTTTTTAAATCCATGCCACTTTAAGCGGACACCCTTTGTGTTAGGGAGTGAGCAGGCATGCGGCCGAAGGGAGCAGTAACCTCATATAACCTGTTTCAGCTGTAGCCAGACTGACGTATCTGGTCACAGCCTGAGAAACCCTTTTCCTGGTTTTGGGGGTTTCCTAACTTTGGTCAGCCAGGCATATCAGTTACTATCAGCAGGTCTGGGGGTTGGGTACATGAGGCCCACATGGACTGTGGCTACACTGGTACACTACCTCTACCTTTGCGCTCAGACCTGATGAGGAGTTGCTGAGAAGGAATTGTCGGCTGAGAAGGAATTGTGTTTCATCTCAGTTGGGACAGGTTACATATGTCTGCACCAAAAATTTAAGCTGATGGATGCGAGATCGTTTTATCGCTGTAACTCAGCTATGTGAAAAAAGCTGTCTCCACTGGACTTTAGCCTGGTATGCTGGAGGGATGGTATATATCCCTGCTGCTTTGACCAGCTCTGCTGTGGGTCTGGTCCAATTCAGCAAATGGGAGGGATGCACAGATGGGGACAGAAACTTGTTAAGCTTTTTGTGGAAAGCTTCTTGTTTGTCTTAATCTACTGTATTGCAAATGTAAGGTGAAATATGTGAGTTCTGTTGCCGTGGTTAAAATTAACATAGCTTGTCTTGTGATTAGTTACTGCAGATGAGCAAGTGCATGATGTTAGAAGCTGGTTTTGCTTGATTTGTGTGTCTAAGTCATCCTTACAGACGAGAGATGCCAATTTAAAAAACTTTTATATGGGCCATAGTTAAAGTTATGTCAGTAGGCCAAAGTATATTGCTAAAATTCTGTTAATTCTATCAAAATGGTGACACTGGAGCAAAAACAATAGAAGAAATAAGGAACAGCCTCTTTTTGTATTGGTGATTGCAAGGTCTTCAGTAACCCCTACAAAATTTGTGAAGGAAGTAATCCCAGCAGATGTCCTTCTTCTGTGTGGTCTAGGGAACACAAATTAGAACTCTTTAAAATTTTCCTTTTCATCCACCTGGAAGCATTGCAGAGGTAGGGATCATACTGTTTTGTTTTGGTAATGTGGAACTTCTGAAGCCAGGTACAGATTGCTGTTTAACAGCCTGACCTGTTCGTCGTGAGTTTTTCTTGCTTTCAGCAGTCTTTTTGTTCTGTAGAAAATGTACAAACGTATAGATGTTCTAATTTGTGTTCTTTTTCTATTTCTAGGTATCAGTATTACCTACAAGTGAAAAAGGATGTTCTTGATGGCCGATTACTTTCTTCACTGGAGCAGGGAATTCGACTAGCTGGTTTGGCAGTGCAAGGTAAGATGATGTGACCTCATAGCCTTTTTCCAACATCGGCTTTTTTGGTTTGTTCTAGATGTTGACTGGGCACTAGCTAAGGCCTTGTATGACTCCTGTTCACGACAGCTGGGTTTTCTATTGATTTAAAAGTGCATAGGTAGATTGCTGTTGATGAAACACTCCCACCCTCAGGGTGGGAATGATGGCCCACATCACAGTGTTCAACTTTCCTATTTCTAAAATCCATGTGAGTGAGTCTGAACAAAACTCCAGTTCTTCCAACCCCAACCACGGAGTACTTTGCGGTAATGAATTTGCTTCACGTTCTCTGGTTTGAAATGCAATTACATCAAAGAGCATAGCAGCAGCTTTAATTTTGCCTTTAATTAAAAACTCGTTTTGCTGTATAGTGCTATCTGAAGTATGAAAGAACACATGACCATAATTGTTATGTGAGTTATAAATTAATAATAAACTACTTCTTACAATGTGATTTTTATTCTGAGCCTCCTAAGGACATCAGTAAAAGTGGGATCATATAATGTATATGGACAGAGGAAGAAGCCCTATATTTGGAGAAAGTATGTTTCAGTCTGTCCACGATTGACTATGAGAACCTAAGGTGGAGTTTCAGCAATGATGCTCTGGGCATGTCCCCCGACGAGAGGGAAAGGGGAAGTATATCTATAAATAGCAAACATGAAGATCTGATTCTTGAAAATTAAAGGTGCAGTGGAGAGTAATGCTATTATGATCTTTCTTAGGGCAGTAGAAATTCTGTTTTAGTATCTTATTTCTTGGTTAAAAATTGAAGAAAAAATGCTTCCTGTCAAATCTTGAAATGTTTTATTAATGAAGGAAAATATATGTATAAGATTCCATAATGAATCTTGCAATTTAAGTAAATGAAGTTTTTCTAGTGTGTAAGTTAGGGCTAAATAGTTACTGAATGTGTCACTGGTCCAGGGTTTTTGAGCTTTTTCCTAATTTCAAGAGTGAGTCAGTTTGAAGTAGTCACTTTTATTCTGATTTTTCTACATAATCTATTACATTTCAAAGACAGTTGCATCAAAATGCTGCACCTAATCTTGTTTGATTTGTTCCTGACCTTGTATTACTCCCTTTGCCCTTTGCATGTGATGCAGCCAAAGATATTTGAAATACTTATTTCTTTTAAACTTACAGACTCCGTTTCATGTCCATTTTGACTTCTTTCTGTTTATGTTAAAACATAACTCTAAGGTGAAAACAAAATGAAACTACATTTTTGGCATCCTGCAATAAGTGAAATTGTCTAGAAGCTTTGAAAGAATGTTTAGATAATATGATTTATGGTGGGGATTTCCAACTTCTATAATATGAGAATCTTGTAGATGGCGTTTGATCCAGTTCATTTAATATAAAATAAAAACCTCCTGGCAAGATATTTTTTTGATATAAACTGTTGTGTATTTAACAGATAGATAAATATAGGCTTTATTTTGTTCTTTTTAATGTAGTTTAGCCTTTAGGAAGCATTTTCAAAACTCCACGGTTTCAAGGACATTTAGACAAGAAACCTCGGCCCGATATATGAGTGAATATGAGCATGGAGATGAGTACCTCCTCAGATGTAGAAGAAGTAGAAAAGCAAGTAGAAAGGTGTGGACCAGTCAGTTAATCTGACACAGTGCCTGTACTGTTAATATTGGCTGCAGAAGGATAAAACCTTCCCTCCCCACCCCAAACCATGCTGGTTGTTGACAATATTTAGTAGAATTGCCTAGTGGATTTTAACCTCCTGGGCTGTAAAATTAAGCATCTTTCATACAGTTATGTAGAATTGTAGCAGAAGCAGGTTAATTTTTTATTTTTTTTGCCTGGTCTGGAAACATTGGAGAAGCAAAAGCGTGCACAGTTTTTCAAGAGGCTAAGCAATCCCAGCCTTGTTAGATGGTGGTATTAGTTTGTGAAGGCTACGGAAAAAGAAACTCTTGCGCTCCTGATGGTTAAGCATTGCAAATGGTCATAATATTAGGGATCAAAAGAGAGAAATTACTTGTTGGCTGTGATTTGATCTGTGGTAATAACACTTATTTTCAGACCTCCATGTTAAAAGCTCAAGTACAAGCAGAAATCTTTGCGCTGGGTTGTGGCTTCAGAGAGAACTCGCCCGCTTGAAATTAAGCATCTGTGCAAAGGTCGACTGTGGTCTTAACATGTGTGGAAAGTGCTAAAATGAGTAATTGTGTTGTTTTTTCCAGCGGATTTTGGAGACTATAATCAGTTTGAATCTCATGACTTCCTCCGAGAATATGTCTTGTTTCCTATGGTGAGTTCCTTATCCCCCTCTTTTGTGGTCTCTCATGAATAATTTCTCCATGCCTCAGAGATGGCCTTGCTGATAACAGACTAAAAGCACTAGTGCTGAACTATTAACAGTGGAAGTAAACTTTGCCCCACAAAACATGCAGTATACTTGATTGTATCTGAATGAATATGTGCTATGGAAATTAGCCCTTTTTTCAGTTCCTGTTAAGCCCCCATTAGGAATAGGTGTCAACAAAAGAAATTTACTTTGAATCAGAAAAGAATTTGCAGCTTTTAAAAAGGTGTATATTAGCAGTACTGCAGTATTAGTAACGTGGCATAACAAGTGGATATGAGGGCTGCTGATGTAGTAAATGTGGTGTCACAGAACAAATCATGCAGCCTTTCCTCCAGAGAATGTGAATTTACATGAAGTGACTATTAGACTTAAGTGAAGCATGAATCGGGTCTTCTCAAAATGTCCTCCAGGGACTGTGCTGTAAATTTGTTTTAAATTTACATTGGAAACTAGCAAATAACTTGAATGCTGAGGGAAGTGTTTTAGGTCACTAACAATGTTAGAAACTCTGGTGACAAATGCCAAGCACGTGCAATCCATGACACTGAGCCTCTCTGGGAGGATGGATTAGAGGGGGGAAAAAAAAGCCTGCTGAGGTTAAGGCTGACTTTATCTTAGATGAACAAGTCCATCAGCACAAGTCTTGAGTGTAAGCTTCATAAAATGTGAAAGATCATGGAATTCTTTCTAACTGGAAAAAAAATTTGGAAATGGGGTGTGGTTCCTATGCCCTGAGTGTAGCTGCCTAGAAGTTAAAGCATCTGGTTTCCCTCTGCAATTAGTGGAGCGGTAGAGGGAGAATGATTCATCTCGCTGTAATTTGAAGGCTTGAGAAACGCACTTCCAGAAACATTTTATCCCACTTACTGGTGCTCTTTGTACAGAAACTGCAGTGGATAGTCCATTCTCAAGTCCAAAAAGGTGACAGCTGCACAGTGGCTTGAAGTGAAAGTGCAATTTTGAGCTGGTAGGCAGAGTTCAATACCACCAGAAAAAGAGAGTCAGCAGGAAGAAGGGGAATTAATGTATAGAGATCTGAATATGCCTTGTATAGCTAGAATGTGCCTTCAGTATTGACCTTTCACTAAGAAACTTGTGTTCGCCTGACTAGTGGAGCAGGATTTCTTTGGTAGCCACCTTCATCTATTGATAAGTAATTGATGATCGTGTGCATAGTTGATGGCTTATGAAGTCGTGTACAATAGCCTAAGTGGGAAAGAAGATGGCTGCAAATATAAACAGAGAAATGTGTTGTCAAGCTGTCACTTTATAAATTACTGAACTTCTGCAAAGTTCTTTCAATATACTGATACTATTTTTCTATTCAGAAAAAAAATAGGGGAGGGTTTAGGCCTCTAGATGAGCTTTCAGGTGGTTGATTTCTGTGTGGTTCAGCAGTTCACTCTTTGGGCCCATCTCCTAGAACCTTCACTTTTGAGTCAGCTGCCTACACGGTGTCGTGGTCAGCGCTCTTCTATTTTGCATGTGCTCACTTTGTGGTATCTTGCTTTTGGTCCATGCTACTATTACTAAGTTGAACAAGATCAGCAAAGTGTCTGCTTCCTACAGTCTTCAGAAGCCTACTCTTAAATCAACTGTTTCTCTAGACATTTCTTTACTTGTCTTTGCTCTTCTGGGGAGGAGTGGATAATGTAATAGTAAATATTTCAGTGCGAATTCAGTGACAGTTGCTAAGTGCTGCAGATGTAAACTAGTCCTGAAGCAAGTGGGAGGGTTTAAGTGAATCTTGGGCATAGCAAGGGCCTCCAATGAGAACATTGCTATAAATTCATTAGTGAAGTGAGCTGGTGAATGAGGGAGGGGCAGCTACGTTTGTACTGTTTGATCTTGTGAGGCTACAATGTGTGTCAAATGGCATTTCTTCAGCAGGGAAAAGAACAAAGTTATGTACACAGTACACCCCACAGGTGTGTAGCTGTGCATAGGCATGTACCGTGCCATTTTTCATTAGCACGTTACCACTTTCACATTTTTTTGTGGCAGAAGCAAATATCAGAGGGAGGGCCCCATTGAGCAAGAAACAGGCAGTGTATTTAAGTACATTACATGCAGCCTTAAGGCTTTTTAAAATAAAAATAAGAACTTTGAGGTTTTGCAAGAAAGTTTTTCGGCTTCCTTTTATTTTTTTGTCTTGAATTTATGAGCAGACTTCCTTTATTAACTTGCTCCCAATTATTTCAGAATTTTTTCTACCACACATTATTAAATTTGCAGAAGACAAAAATTTCTGCTCAGAAATGTGTTGCAAGCATAAAGTACATTTTATTACATATTTGAAGAGGAAGCAAAACTTTCAATCCCTTTTAACATGGGGAAGGGAGTACCTGTAGGTTGCAGGACAGAAAATACCCATGACTTCATTTTCCATGGTCTATGCATTTTTTTGGGCTGTTTTAAAAGGTATGTATTAATTTGTAGACTTCCAAGTGTTTTTAAAGACTTGTTTGGTACTTAACGAGGAAGAAAGCCCTTATCCGTGCTCTATACTTTGTTCTGTATTTTGGAATAATAAGCACCTTAGCCCTATTTTTAACCGTATCTTTTTACCGTCCCCCAAAAAGATATAAAAAAAATCAGACACTCATGTTCTTGCACGTTTTCAGCATCCAGTGCTCTGAATTTTCAATGCAGTTGGTGCTAGGTTCTCTCTCTGTAACTACCTGGAAGAGTGTAAATGGGAAACAATCCTGAAACATCTGCTGTCATAATTCCTGTCTTGCATTTTGTTGTATCTCTCTTTGGATGACTAGTTTTTGATTCTGCTCCATATTCTTACAGGAGTGGACCCAGGATGAAGCTGTCTTGGAGGAGCTAACTCAAAAGGTTGCTCAGGAGCACCGAACTCACAGGTGAGCTTGACATGTTAAGGTTTGGTTTTTTTTTTTTTTTTTTTTTTTTATTATTTAATTGTTATCATCCTCCTAGTACTTCCCTTCCTCCCCATGCTTTTCTGGCAGGAGTAAACTAGCCTATCTTCATGTCACTATTTATGCTATGTCTCGTGGGGTTTTTAATTAGTCTATTACAAAAGATTATCGGCCTCTTGTGAACACAAAATGGCTGAGGAACTTAATCCCAAATAAATGAACATTTGCACCACATGGTTTAATGAGCATGTGTAACGCTACTTGCACTCTGTAGTAGACTCCTTTCTCTTCTTGGTTTCATTTAATTCCTGATGGTGAAAGACGCTGTGACTTGATCGGGGGTGGTCCAAGGGTTTTCCCTCTTTCAAGAGAGAGGGGGAAACACATGTTTTCAATGTAAAGGAAGCGAAAATAACAAGAGTTGGGTTTTAAGTCTCGTTGTGGAAAAGATACAGTACGGTGTTACTAGATAATGAGCTAGTACTGTATGTATTAGTGCTTCACTACAAATACCTTCTTTGTAAGCAGGCTTCTTTCATGTCATCTAGGTGTTTTGGTGGTGGAAGTATTCAAACCTCTAGAGTGCTGTTCTTAGAAAAATGGCAGTGCCTATATGTCATTGGAAATAATCTTTTGTGTTATATTATGATTTTGCATTTAAAGCTTTATTACATGAAATGCAATAGGAATGTTACGTGAAGGGTGCAGTACTCCCCATTATATGACAGAAAATGGTTGTAAAGGGATAAATACCAGTCTCTGAGTCTAAGGCCATTCTCAGTCTGAGGTTCAACGAAAGTTTGGGCCTTTGATGCAACCAAGGGGTTAGCTGGCCATGAACAGGCCTGGTTCTGTTGTTCTCTCTCTGCCATGGGCTGCTTTTGTGATCTTGGTTAACTCAGGGACTTGAAAGGAAAGATTTCCCTCCCCTGCTGTGCTCCTGAGTGCTGTTTCTGCAACACAAAGAACAAATATTTATCCTCACTTCAGCAGGTAGATCGCATTCCATCTCCTTTCTCTCCCTCTTTCTGCCAAGTATTTTTCTACTTCCTATATTTCTGTTTGTAAGCTGTGGTAAGGAGGAGCAAAGAGGAGAAACATTAATAGTGGCCTTCTTTTGGAGCAACCTGCAATCTATTCTGACCTGCTTTTGAGAACTGAAATCTCTCTGAATTCCTGAGCTGTGACAGGAGCATGTGTAGACACGCGTGTAAAAGTTTTCAGCTGGTTTGTTCTCCATTATGCAAGAGAATCTGCTCAACGTTTGGATTTAGCGCCTGTGTTGTTGAACAGCCAACTTGGAAATGTAGGTCTTCCCTTTTAAGTAATTTTAAGAAACTTCAGTGGATTTGTATACTATTTATGCAAATTAGGACCCATATGGCTCAAATTGGCCATTCAAAACTAGGCACAACCTGATGCAATGGCCTGATGATTTAATAAAGCCTGGAAAACATTTGATGTGTACAGAAGAATCTGAGTAATATGATCAGTTCAGTTTGTTCCTCCTGTAATTTAAAGTGTGCTTTGTACCTTACCTTAGCAACATTTAGTAAAATTCCTCCCCTTGCTGATTATGATCCTAGTGTTGAAAGTTATTTTTGTGTTGTGCATTTCTAGGCAGCGTCTCCAAAGTGTCTTCTAAAGTGATTTGCGAATCTTCTATCTTTTCACTAGTATTTTTTTGTGTGCATGGAATATTGAACCATTTGCTGCCTTTTGTTACTCTAATTGCAGTGGCATTACAGCAGCAGAGGCAGAGCTAATGTACATCAATGAAGTGGAACGTCTGGATGGGTTTGGACAGGAAATTTTCCCTGTGAAGGTATGTTAGTGTATATTATAAAGGAACCTCTGAATCAAACGATGCAGAAGTCTGCAGCAGCCGTTGGAATGCATGCAAGTCGTGTTTGTCCAAAAGAGACAGGACTTGTTTCACTGTTCTGGAGGGTGAAATGACTGCTGGTAGTTTGAATGGACTTTGCAGCATGAGGGTATCTTAGGCCTGTAGTGTTACTTCTCTTCCACCAAAAACCTTTTCACAGAAGAGGTTGCTGTGTGCTCGGGCCTGCTTGCTTGGGAAGCGGAGTTGTTCCTTGCTTTTCTTTGAGTGCTGCCTGAGGGAGAGTCGCTGGGGCAAAGGAACCTCAGCTCTGGTCATCTTTAACAGGATAGGAAGATAAGACCTTTTCATGTCTTTCTAGGTTGCTATTTACCAAGCATTAACTTTAGCTTTCCTTAGTTTCTTACATGTGCACACAGGTCCTCCATACATTTAAAACTGGGGGGCGGTTTCAAGGTTTATTTTGCATCTGTAGTTGCTTTGCCTTTGCTGGAAGCCCCTTTCTGCCTTGAATGGTCTGCCTTGCCTTTCGGAGCACATGCCACCATGATAAAGTTGTGCTGAGAAACTGAAAACTGCTGTTACTGACATGACCCGTTTCTCTTTGCTAACCAACCCAGCCACCGTAAGTGGTGGACTGCTAGCAATTTTTCTGGTAGTTAAAGATGACTTGGAATTTAAAACCGAGCCAAAGAAACAAAACCCCACACCAAACAAACAAAAAAAACCCTTTCTGCTGCAGTCAAAATTGATCCTTTGGCCAATCTCAAAATTGGCCTGAAGGGGAGGAGCTGAATGGCAAAAAAACCTCCTACCCAACAGCAAAAATTATGGAATGTTTATTGACAATGAATGAAATCAATGTTTTCCTCAAATTAATTCAGATTAATGCTGCATGCTGCTGCAAAGGATTTCTGTGTTGGAATTGTCATTAGATATTGCATGCCATTAAGTATGAACAGTGGACTGGGTGCCCTGCAAAATCGCAGGAAGGTGTTACCCTTGTATCAAAGAGCAGTGTGCTGGCCTTGTAGACAAATAGAACTGCATTCAAAGGGAAAAATGAAAGATTTCTCTTTTATTCCTGTCAGAAAACCCTATTAGAAATACATTTCTCTTTCTTCCTATATAGATATTTGTGTGTACGCATATTTATAAGTGTACAAATACATACATTTTCCCCAACATTTTCCCAATCTCTTTGCCTTCTAAAGCTGCCTCTGGGACAAGGCAGAGGAACATGTAGTCCTCTAATCAGACTAAACTGAAGACTGTCAGCCGTAGGACCTCTGCTGACTTGTAGTATATGTGGAAGAGTGCTGGCTTATGTGGCACTGAGAGTCAGTGCATAGGCTGGGGCTTTAAAATTGGCATCCATCATTTGTTTGCAAAAGGCCTAACACTTACTTAGAAACAGGTGCAGATACTTCATTGTTGCCTTAGGGGATCAAGTACAGCTCTAATCTGATCTATTAAAATGCAGGGGCACCTGATGGTTTCTAGAATTTGCTCATGTGTAGTTCATTAACTTCTCTCATATCCTTTCTTTTAGCAATTCTTTTTAACCATACTCTTTGTGTTAGCATGATTTTTATTTACCACTTTAAAGTGTGAATCAATTGCTATATATGCAGCTGAGGGGGAGTTGGTTTTGTCGATAAATTTAGAAAAACCTCTTTGTCAACACCATAAGCTTTTGTAGCAAAAAAGAAAAAGCATTTTTAAGAAAACAGCTGACTGCAAAATGGAACAGGAGCACATGGTTTTCAAACAGGAGCCCGCCCACAAGGAGGCATGGGTAGGCACAAAAACAATAGAACTTCTGAAAAACAATGAAAGAACAGTGGACATTGTGGTGCATGCAGATTAATATTTAACCCAATAATTGAAAAGCAATGGCAGATGTATCTGTGCAGAGATACAAGTACATTTTAAGGTGACATGCTGTGAACTTCTACATGGAGCACTTGAAGGAGGAAGTGTGAAGGGTATAGCTTTTGAGAGGGATTCCATCTCCAGGTGTGGTTTTCTGAAATCTCTACATGTTTGAACAGATGACTGGAGAAATACTATGAATATGAAAGAGGACTATTGCTTTTGGTAGTTATTCGGGCTCTAGATAGCTATAATCAAATGATAGGGAATGTGGGGGGTGTGTGTGTGTGTTGTTTGATAGAGGAGAACCTTGGGCTCATTTAGACTTCATCTGTTTTCACTAATCAACAGAATGAATCTAGTTAAGTGCTAACTGCTTTGAAATAATGAAAATCAAGTCTGATGAGCAGCACAATATTGGTTAGTCAAGAGTTAGTCCTTTATTCATCCTGAAGAAGGGCTTCTGTTTGGTAGTTCAGCATGGATTCATATGCATGTATTGGCCAGTTTCTTTAGTAAACTAAATATATTATCCTTTCTCTGCAGGATAATCACGGAAATGACATACACCTCGGTATTTTCTTCATGGGAATCTTCATAAAAAACAGAATTGGAAGGACAACTGTGATTTATAGGTAAAAACTAGGGTCTTTTATATTTAAAGAGAATTTCTATTCAGAGCTCCATGTGTGGGTTTTTTTCCTTACTTACATATGTGACTTCAGTAGAGCCAATCCTCTAAGGAGTAGTCACCTTGCTGTTTTCAGGACTGGTCTCTTGGCCATAAGAGATGTGATAGAGAATAATTTCTGATGTCTGAATGGGTTTGATGGCAAGAAAGATGTGGTTGTTTGTCATGTTATCTTGTTCTACTTACAAGGCTTTGATCCTTTTTCTCTTCTTGCCTTTGTCTGCTTCTTCAATGCTTCTGAATGCAAATCTGTGAAGCCTCACGGTTGGCAGCCAACATTTCTGAAAATCTAGTTGCCATATTTAGGTCCCTCACTAAAAAAAGCTGACCTTTCTCATTCTGTAAATTTGAAAATCCTGGCTGTGTCACTTGTTTATTTGTTCTGCTGTTTATTTTGGTTATTAAGAATCACTTAAACTTTTTTATTAACTTTCTTTTGTGAGTTTTGTTACTTCTTATAAAAGTTTGTTCTGTATGAAATCGTTGCTAGAAATCTCCATGATTCCAGGGAGGCCAGGGTTTCACTCATTCTTCTTTGCTACTGTTCTGGTGGGTATTTCCATTACTGTTGGTGTTAACTTGAAGTAAATTTTTACTAGTCCCTGTTATTAGAATATGAACATTTGTGCAGCTGAAAAATTGTGTTTTATGAGGTGCACTAATTTTTAGTTAGTAGCTAAGGCTTTTATCAGACTTAAGCTGGAATGTTGGGGTTTTTTTACCTTAAAAGGGCTTTCAGTGGTCATCTTCAAAAATGTTAGGGCTCCCTTTTCCACATAGCTGATGTTTTGCGTATTTAATTTTGAGAATAAATTAGATAATCCTTTAACTGTGTCAGGTGACAAAAGCAAGAAGTTTCTTTACATGTAGAAATGATAGTTGGTGCTGGGATCCTTATTCTTTGGAAATACGTACTTCAAGCATCCTGCCATGACATGAAGAGGAATGCATGCTGCAAACAGAACAAACAAGTCCTTTCCATCCCCACGGATTGCATGCAATGTACGCAAATGTCTGTCAGCTATTTGTAAGAAGATTATAACTCTGATCTTGGGTAACCTGACAATTACTTGAAAAAAAAAAAAAAAGATTGCAAACATAATAAAACCAGAGTATTAACGTGGTATGCATAGCCTACATAACCGTGCTGTCAACTTAACCTTCTTTAGGAAGAATTGGCACTGGAGGAAAGTTGGAAATTGAATGGCACTATTAAAAAAAAAA
>VYZV01027827.1:4950-23746 GCA_013401275.1 Pandion haliaetus | reverse complement strand
GAGAGAGTTGGCATTGTTCAGCCTGGAGAAAAGAAGGCTCTTGGGAAACCTTATTGCAGTTTTTCAATACTTAAAGGGGGCTTATAAGAAAGATGAGGACAAACTTTTTAGTAGGGCCTGTAGCGATAGGACAAGGTGTAATGGTTTATAACTAAGAGAGAGTAGATTTAGACTAGATATAAGGAAGACATTTTTTATGATGAGGGTAGTGAAACACTGGAACATGTTGCCCAGAGAGGTGACGCCCCATCCCTGGAAACATTCAAGGTCAGTATGGACAGGGCTCTGAGCAACCTGATCTAGCTGAAGATGTCCCTTCTCATTGCAGGGGAGGTTGGACTAGATGACCTTTAAAGGTCCCTTGCAACCCAAGCTATTCTGTGATTCTATGATTCCATGGCGCCCGGCAGGCATTTGCCAAATGCTTGTTGTGGCAAATTAACGTTGCAAGAGATATAATGTATACTATAATAAATATTTTTCACACTAGTTGTTTTTAATAGAAACTGAAGATCACAGGAGAGGCAAACTCTATGTTTTAATCAAGCTTCCTTAAAAGGACTTGTTTGGGAGGGCACATGATTCACAATAATGGAACTGATTGCAATTTACACCCATACATTAACATATGCATTTAGTAATTCTTGTTTAAGTGTTCTGTATTGTGTTTATATTTTATCTAATATAAAGCAAGTTACTTTATTGTAAGACACTTGTATCTCTGAAAAGAAAAGAGAAAACCATGAAGCATAATTGGTCTGCCACTAGTGTCACATTAGAGTAAAACAGGAATGATTACATAAAGTCAATGACAGCAAAACAAGGCCAACTACTTCAGATGCTCAAGTGATTATTGCTCAATTTTATTTTGTGATTAAAAAGTATTTATAAAAAGTGCTTTAGGAAACACAAGAATTGCAATATGTCAGCCATCAAGTACTGTATGGGAGGAGGCAGGTGTTGATGTATTTTGCTAACACTTAAATATTTAGCATGATCATTACATTTTATATTGCACATATGCATACATCTCCAGCCAAGTGAATGCATGCAATAGAAATTTCAGCACTTGTCCCACATATGCAGTTTTGGAGAATCTGCCCCTTGTTGGTAGTGAATGAACAAGTAAATGAGCGAAGAGCAGCATAAGCATGGATGCTGCATCTAAATCAAGTGAGCTTTGGGAAAGAATAAACAAATGGAGATGCAAGTGTTGCTGTTCCCTGCTGACTCTTTATACCATCACCTCCCGTCTTAGAAAACGTTTTGAAATCTCATTAATGCATTTTCAGATGGTTTCTCTTTTCATAAGATATTCCTTAAAGCTTCAGAATTGTTTTAAAAAAAATGGTTGGAAGATGAATGCAGATTTATGTATTAGACAGTTCAGCAGATTTAACATCTCTGAGTTCTCAATGTATTAATGTTTGATTCAACAATAAATGATTTAAAGCTATGGTAATTAAGAGCATATCTTTTATGAATGTAATTTAGTAACAATTCCACTCAGGAAGTTCACAGACTGGGAATCTTTAGTTTCACAGCTCTCAGGAGTACTGCAGGTTCAGTCAGATTTACATGGCTCCAACAAACATGTAAAAGCTTGTCCCTCCTGCCTGTTCCCTTCAGTAGCCAAGTCCCTTAGTGGCTGCTAGAAAGAAGCCAAGCATATTTTCTTCCCAGCAGAAAACTAATGTAATTCTTTTTATTCTCCTGTCTACAAAACACACACTGAGGCTGCATCTAGGAATAGTTCTGAAAGTTTCCTAACACTCTGAGGCTGAGCTGAGCACTGTGAGAGCTAGTTACATCTGCAGCTCCAGCAAGATTACAACTGGTTAAATAAGAAACACATTTTATACAGTCAAAGAAAAGTCCTCTCCCATTGAGTAGAGCAAAGAAGCAAATATTCAGTGGCACTCACAGAGTGCTGCTAACAATCTGTGGGAAATAGCTCTTACCTTTTGCATGTGCCTTCTAGCACTGAAATCTAAGAATGACCTTAAAACCAACATTCTTGTTACAAGAGGACAAAGGGCGTCTGGGTACTTGGCTGATCTTGACCAGCTACATGCATTTTTTAGTTTCTTAAGTTGTATTGATATGAATATCATTGTAAGAAGTTATTTAATGTTTAATTACTGTCAGTAATAAATTGGATTTGATGTTCTTCTTATGCAACAGCTTTTGCCTTCGGTTTAAGGGTTTTTTATATACAAATCTGCCATTACCCATCCACTTAATTGCGATCTGCATGAATGTTCTGGTTTCAGGTTGGATAGAGTTACTTGTGTTCCTAGTAGCTGGTATAGTGCTGTGGTTTTGAGCTAGGTATGAGAAGAATGTTGATAACATACGGATGTTTTCAGTTGTTGGTAAGTAATGTTTAGACTAAAGTCCAGGATTTTTCAGCTTCGCATGCCCAACCAGCAGGAAGGCTGGAGGGGCACAAGAAACTGGGAGGGGACACAGCCAGGGCAGCTGACCCGAACTGGCCAACAGGGTATTCCATACCATGTGATGTCATTTCCAGTATATAAACTGGGGGGTGTGGGGCTGGGGGGGATCGCTGCTTGGGAACTAACTGGGCATCGATCAGCAGGTGGTTGGCAATTGCATTTTGCATCACTTGTATAGTCTAATCCTTTTATTATTACTCTTGTCATTTTATTAATGTTTTCATTATCATTATTAGTTTCTTCTTTTCTGGTCCATTAAACCATTCTTATCTCAACCCACAAGTTTTACTTTTCCTGATTTTCTCCCCCATCTCACTGTGTGTGTGGGAAGTGAGTGAGCGGCTGCATGGTGCTTAGTTGCTGGCTGCAGTGGAACCATGACAATGAAATGAACTAAAGTTCAAATGAGGATTCCTGGAAAAATAACAAAGGGCAAAGTAGCCATAAAAATAATATATTTAAACATTTTTTTATATTTTGTTCCTAGTAGCTGTCACTCCCATCAAATACGCATATTACAATTTTGGTACACAAGAATACAGTTTATGAGGCTGAGAAAGCAAGAGTTTGGGTTCGATTTCAGGATAAATAGTAACAATCAAGTTGAAAATTAAACTTGGTCTATGTGATTTTGGTTGTACTCCTTTATTATGAGGTCACAGGAAATATAAACAATCAACTTAAATTCAACTTCTGAAATGGATTTGAAGTCTGGGGTTTTTTTCCAGGTTTAAAGTGTCTCTGTTTTTAACTAGAGAATGTAGTAGAAAATTTGTGTAGAACATGTAATGATGCAAACCCCAAAATGCACTTAATACTTTTTAACCATTAGGCTGAGCCACGGGATTGTACTTTGGTGACTTTTTTGATGTCATTTAGTAGAAGACAAGATCCCCAGGGGGATCTGCAAAATATACTGGGGGAAAAGACTAACCAGCAATCTTTCAGATTATGCTATTCATTTCAGTGTCAATATAACCTCTCCTACCACCATAACCATCAGAACACAAGCTGTAACAGCAGTCCATGATGATATGAAACACTACTGAGAAAATGCTTTTCCTGTCTCAGATTAGATTGGCTGGCAAAAAGAGGCCAATCTGTATTTCTCACTATTCCTAATTCAGTGTTCATTCCCATTGTAAGGAAAGGTAGCTGCAATGAATGTGTGAGGCTATGAAATGCCAAGGTCTTCCAGTGAAAGTCAGTTGCTTGACAACTATCTCCCCATTCCTCTAGGTTGGTCCAATGACATTCAGTGTCACTGATAGCTGCTGTAGTTCCAGCTGAAGTTTTACGTTAGACAGTTAGGATTTATGTCAATTCCCCATTATCCGCTGTACTCTTCCCTTGAAAAAAACCAGCCAGTGATGACATCTACATGGCCTGGTTAGTCATTTAGGCCCCAAAGAAACATTATTTTCTGGACAAATAGCAATCCAGGGGTTTGCCTCGTGTGGTCTAAGTACCCACAACACAGTTTTTGATCTCTGGTCATTCAATAGTGTTGCCTACTCTCAAGGTGGAAAAGAAGACTGAGCACTGAAAGATCACTAGATTTTATAATAAAATACATGGTTCTTTTATAGCACTTAAAATTTCCAACCATTACATGACCTCAGGATCCATTATTAAAATTCCCTTTGCACCCATCAGGACTTGAAACTCTTACTTTTCAGTAAGAACTGAAATCTCAGAAATTCACAGTAAGTAAAACTGAGAGAAAAAAAAATCCGTTACAGGAGATTGACACAACACAATGGCGGCACTTGAGAGTAATTCTCTTAGACAATCATCTAGATAGCCATATGCTCTGGTGTCATCCTTTTGACACCAACACAGATATGCCAGGATCCATCCAGCTCATGTAGCTGTGCTGTATAGTTTCCAAACCTCAACCCTGTCCACTGAAAACTAGACTTCATCCTGCATGTGACTGCCTTGATAATGCATAGTTTTTTTAACCAACTTATTTGGTCCACCAACGAAGAAAGGAGGAAATGCTAAAGACAAACTACAATTTGGAGCCTCATAGAAATGAGCAATCCATCAGAAAAATTGTGAGTTTGTCACGGTTTAAACCCAGCCAGCAACTGAATACCACGCAGCCACTCACTCTGTCCCCCCTGACCCAGTGGGATAGGGGAGAAAATTGGCAAAAAAGTAAAACTTGTGGGCTAAGATAAGAATAGTTTAATAGAAAGAAAAGAAGAAACTAATAATGATAGCAATAACAATACTAAAATGCCAATAATAATAATTAATAATAAAGGGATTAGAATATACAAAACATGTGATGCAAAATGCAATTGCTCACCACTTGCCGACTGATGCCCAGTTAGTTCCCAAGCAGCGATCCCCTCAACCCCACACCTCCCAGTTTATATACTGGACATGACGTCACATGGTATGGAATACCCTGTTGGCCAGTTTGGCTCAGCTGTCCTGGCTGTGTCCCCTCCCAGTTTCTTGTGCCCCTCCAGCCTTCTTGCTGGTTGGGCATGAGAAGCTGAAAAATCCTTGACTTAGTCTAAACACTGCTCAGCAACAACTGAAAACATCAGTGTGTTAGCAACATTATTCTTACACTGAACCCAAAACATAGCACTATACCAGCTACTAGGAAGAAAATTAACTGTATCCCAGCTGAAACTGAGACACAGTTATTTTCAGAAAAATCTCTAGAAGAAATGACATCTTTATTTTTTAACTGAGTGATATTACTGGTCTGTACTCTGTTAGGATTGTAATATTCTTAAGCTACAACAAAAGCAATGGTCTCTGATGTGAAGACACCTTGCTTTCAACTGTAGAATATCTTTCTGTATTCCTTTAAGGTCCTTCTAACACAGACACTCAATGGGAAATTTCTACTAATATCCTCCTAGGCATTGTGAACTGATGGTTGGCTGCACTGCCACACCTGCATACATCTATAAAAGAGTTGGAGAAAAAAGAGAATAAACATTGCAGCATCCAGGTATTTCTCATTAATGTACATAAATGACTCATTTCTGTTTCTTTAAAATAAAAGACACTGACTTTTAGAGAAAACAAATAAGATATGAAGTGTAATTGTACTTGACCAAATAGACTGGTTCTGGCTGTTCAACTAAAGCTTTTTCAAGAATGCATCTTGCCTTTATAAAGTAATTTTTTTTTTTTTTTTCACTGTAGGAAGCTAGAATGTGATTAAAAGCCAGAGAAAGGCTCGACGTCTTTGTAAACGTAGCTTGTTTTCACTACTCTTCTCCAAAAATTAAGATATTGTTGATGACTAAGAATTGAAAACTGCTGTTGCTTAGCTCTTTATTTCTTCCTCTGCCTCTCATTATAGTTTTTTTAAGCAAATAAAATGAAAGTTTTGATCACTATAAGAAAGTCTCTAGCTTTCATACAAATTTGCTGTTGTCATGGAAAATTGAGATTGATTTTTACATAATGGAAAATTATGGATTGATTCAGTAAACATCAATACCAATCTGAGTTCACAAAGTCAGACTTCAAGATTAAAACCAGTGATTTTACTGAGCAAATAACACTATGTTTATATCTCCTATCAAGACTTCTTAAAGAGAGGAATGTATGTAGTTTCTTTCAGACTTGTTAGATAAAGAAATTAGTAGAAAGCAGTAGCCATTCTGAAAATTGCCAGTATTTCAATTTCATGCCTTTCAAAAACTTAAAAATTGCAACTTTTATTAGAACTGGAATCAATATTTATTCATCTTTCCTTTATTGCTCTCATATCACATCAAGCAGTCAAAATTGATGAATATATATTTTTTAACAATTATTTATGGATTTGTGAAGTGTATTTGTTCACTGCTGTTCACAGTAGTCAAACATAAATGACGCAAAAATAATTACAAATTATCTGTAATTTTTCATATTCTAGTTGAAATTAGGATTGTACTTGAAAATAAGATGATTATAATCATAAGCATTTACAAATTAGACTTCTCATGTTCCAGTGTCTTACTACATGTCTGTTTTTACTTTTTTCAAAATTACCAGTATTTTCAAGATTTTATCCTGCACTTTGCTTGCAGTTGGCCAATGATGGAGCTAATAGACATGATCCAATTATAGTAAAAGTTGATTTACATATATGATATCCAAATCCAGACAAATATATTTCCTCCTATAGAGTACCTAGCTGCTTTTGAAAGGACACAGTCCTTAACCAGAGTTCTAGCTTCATATATATTTGTTTTCTATACGGTAGCTTTTTTCAGAAAATTTCTTTCTTCTTATACAGTTCCTCTCAGCAACATTATTTCTTGTGTGTTTGGAATTTCTTAAGGTGGATCGATGGAAGTGAAAAAATAAGCTTGTGGAAAACAGGAAACAAATTATGGAAAAGCCTTGAAGACTCCTGAATTGCTTTCTCTAAAATGCAAAAGTTATAATGACCCAGAACTCAAGAAAGTCATAAATGAACACAGAGGACCATACACCACTAAAGTCATGCAGGCAGCTTTAAACACACCAGAGATCATGAAGCTAACATAGTGTTAATAAGAACATATTATTTTATTTCTCCATGATGAGCTAGGACAAAAAAATCCCCTAGATGTTTGGCTCAGCTCATACAGGAAGTCTATTATGGCTTGCTTTTAAAATCATGCTCTAAAATGCAAGATATGGTTGTAAACATCATGTATTTTAAAACTGTCATAGATCAGGACTGAACCTACAATGATAAATTTGAGGTTACAGGTTAGAATGGAACTGTAATATTGCATTGGTTCACTCTTGCTCTCAACTTTTAAATGTTTTGAGCTTGGATTTTGGTTTGATTTGTTTTTTTCTTTCCTTGATAATTTTGTGTTGCAATAAAGATTAATTGCTAGCCATCTCAGGAAGAAACAGAACAAACGAAGAGATAAAATTTAGGCTTTGAGGTCCATCTATTGCAGCAAACTCTGCAAATTTTGTGCAAAAATATCTCCTTGCAGACTTCAGCCATAACTTTACAATGTTTTAAAACCCAACACAGTACATAAGTAAAATCACAAACTGAGGTTTACCTTCTGGTGTTTATTATCACTGCCTTCTTTGTGAGCAGAAATTTTAGTTCTCTCTTGCTGTATGTTGGTGATGTGAAGTTGTTCTCTAAGAGGAAGGAGATGTGAAAGTAGAGAGACAAGTTAATTGCTGAAGTCAGGCCAACTTTTTTCTTCCTGTTTTCTCCCTGATAGTTTATTAAATAGGTGTTTTATACTACAA
Organism: Pandion haliaetus; assembly: GCA_013401275.1. NCBI lineage: Eukaryota > Metazoa > Chordata > Aves > Accipitriformes > Pandionidae > Pandion > Pandion haliaetus. Next base: position 16,055 of record VYZV01027827.1, on the reverse strand, counting down.
TTGCAAAGAACAGTATTTCTTATTTTCATCAAGCAGAATTAAAACCTTATGGGGAGGAAAATTATAACATAGGTATACAGTTTTGTGAGTAAGGGGGTTGTTCTTGTTTTCCTGAGTATACAAAGGCTTTTCATTTATTTCTTTTCTTTCCTTTCTTGAAGAAAAAACCAAAACAAAACAAGGAACATTTTAGATTTTCCTCTGTAGGGAGTTCACAAACGTTAACAGATAATATGCATTTATAGCGTGAGTAGTGGATTCTTACTAGTGCTGAGTGAACTACCAGTTATACTGGGAAAAAAATAAGTTCACAAGGCAAAATGTCAGTGTGCTGGGTTGGTCCCAGGTAGCAACCGAATGCTCACCCAGCTGCACAATCACGCCCCCCAGCAGGATGGGAGAGGAAATTGGAAGAGTGAGAAAGCTGGTGTGTCAATATAAAGACAGGGAGATAGCTTGCCAACTACTATTGTGGTCAAAACATACTCCTCTTGGGAAATTTAATTTATTGCCAATTAACATAAATATAGACTAGACAAGGCTAGGCTAGGTTAGGCTGGAATAGAATAGAATAGAATAGAATAGAATAGAATAGAATAGAATAGAATAGAATAGAATTGTTCCAGGAAGGGACACACAACGATCATTTAGTGCAACTGCCTGACCACTTCAGGGCTGACCAAAAGTTAAAGCATATTATTAGGAGTGTTGTCCAAATGCCTCTTAAAAACGTACAGGCTTGGGGCATTGACCACCTCTCTAGGAACCCTGTTCCAGTGTTTGAGCTCCCTCTCAATAAAGATATGCTTCCTAACAACCAGTCTAATCCTCCTCTGGTGCAGCTTTGAACCATTCTTAGGCATCCTATTACTGGATCCCAGGTAGAAGAGATCAGCTTCTCCCTCTCCACCTCCCCTTTTCAGGAAGCTGCAAGAGAGCAATAAGGTCACCCTTCAGCCTCCTTTACTCCACACTAGACAAGCCCAAAGTCCTTAGCTGCTCCTCACAGGACATGCTTTCCAGCTCTTTCACCAGCTTTGTTGCCCTCCTCTAGACACATTTAAGTACCTTCACATCCTTCTTAAAATTGTGGGGCCCAGAACTGCACACAATACTCAAGGTGAGGCTGCACCAACACAGAATAGAGTGGGGTACTTTTGACTGGCTGGTTATGGTGTGTTTGATGCACCCCAACATGGGGTTTGCCCTCTTGGCTGCCAGGCCACACAGCTGACTCATGTTGAGCTTGCTGTCAGCCAGCACACCCAGATCCCTGTCTGCAGGGCTGCTGAATACATGTATATCTGCTTAGCCACTATGCAAATGCTTGTGCCTTACTAGAAACTGAACAGAACTGTTATTTGCAGATCTAATAAAAATCTCCATGAACTGTAGGTTCCAGCTACTCCTCTCCAATTTATATCTGTGTCCAATGTTACTCCATCCCAGGTGCAGAGTGTGGCGTTTCGTCCTGTTAAATTTAATGCCATTGATGATTGTCCAATTCTCCAATCTATCTAGATTGCTCTGTGAGGCCCCTTGTCCCTCAAGAGAGTCAACAGCACATCCCAGTTTAGTATCCTCAGTAAACTTGCTAATGGTGCACTCAATTCCTGCATCCAAATAATTGATAAATATATTGAACAGAACTGGCCCTAGAATTGAGCCTTGAGGAATGCCTCTGGTGACTGGTCGCCAGCCAGATATAGTCCCATTCACTACAACCCTTTGAGACCTGTCCTTCAGCCAGTTCTTCACCCAGCACACTGTGTAACTGCTCATCTTACAGTTGGACAGCTTGTCCAGAGGGATATTGTGAGGGAATAATTAATTACTGATTTGGGCAGTGGGAAACAAAACCAACCAAACAAAAAAGAATCAAACATTTACACACTTGGGGAAAACACTTTTCCTACTCCTCAGGCTCAGCTTCACTCACAGTCCCAGCTTCACTCCAAGACCCTCTCTTCCCCACCTCGTTACATTTAGTTGTGCAGTGCAGGAGGGGTTGTGGTCAGGACTTAGCAATTTCCCTCTGCTGCTCCTTCCTTCTCACTCTTCCTGTGCTCTGGCTTGAGTCCTTCACAGACTGCAGTCCCTTCAGGGGAGCACCTGCTCTACCAGGAACACCTCCTCCCCTCTGGCCTTGGTGTTTCCTCTGTTGTTTCTCAGTCTTCTTTTGTTCCCTTCTCCTCTCTCTATCCAGTATATTTTTGCCTTTCTTAAATATATTTTCACAGAAGTGCCCCATGTGGCTGATGGAATCAGCTATGCTCTGTAGCACATCCATTGTGGATCTGGCTGGAAACAAATGGAATCAGCTGTTTTCCGTGCAGGGCAGCCACTGGTCTCTTCTCACAGAGGTCATCCCTGTGACTTCCCAACACTAAAACCTTGACACTACACCCAATGCAGACAGGTTCAGTTGATGCAAATTTAGAATTACATTTTTCTAAAATACTCAAGAGTTTCTTAGGAGCAATTATACCTTTGTTTTTCTTGCTTTTCTTTTATGGACTGTTTTTGTTATCTGTCCTTTTCCTTCTGCATGGTCAGTGGATCATCTGTGCAAGTTTAGTTGTTTTATTTTATACAATTTACAAATTTATATACAATATATAATTCTAATGTCAGTGTCTGTGTAGAGTATGTTTTATCCTGCATATCAAAGTCTAAAGAAGAGATATAGCTGGTCTTTCTAGATTCTTTGCAGACACAGTAACATATTCAAGGAGAGAAAAGAACACTTAAAATTTAAAGGAAAATATTACAACAAAACACATTAATAGAGTCTGGAGGTAAAAAAAAAAAGAATCGAGGATCACACTAAAATAGTAGTAATTTCAAAAAAAAAAAAAAATTCGGCCTAAAGGTAATATAAGACAAGCTGATAGAAGAGACAAGGTAATGTAACTGTATGCCAAACCAAGGACTGTGCCTGATAGCACTACTGTTCCCTTTGAAACGTAAGTGTGGATTTTTTTTTTTTATGGAAATATTTAATTTTATTTTCTTAATCTCTGGGATTACTTTGTTTCAGAAACAGGACTGATTACGGGATTGGGTTTTGTCATTATTATTATTATTATTATTACTATTTTAAAAATTCTTAATCTATTTTAATGTCTTTCTGATGACATAAATCAGCAGTTCAGTGGAGCTGTGCTGTTGTTAGTGCACCATAGCCATTTTTCAGAAATTCCCAAAGTACACGACAGAGAAAGCAGTTTGTTGGCTAATGCACTGATGACATTTATAGAACTTGACTAATAAGCTTTTCTACCTAATACTACTTTTGATTATTTTCAAAGTAGAGTCTCCATTTTGTTTACAAGTTAAAATGACCCCATGTTTTGCTTGTTTGCTCACTGGTTCAGTAAGATACATACAATTGTGTGCAGGTAATTTAACCATGTGTATGCATACACTTTATTTGTTCTTAGAAGTGACTCAGCTGTATATGTACCTACTACTGTGATAGTAGTCACTAGTAGGGATTAAAATCTCAGCTGCACAGAATTTTTTTTGTATACTTTTTCAGTTTCCCCTTCAGAATTTGAAAATTTGAAGGAATGTATTAAGAAGCTAAGAAGCATTTATATCCTGATAATAAAAGGCCTTATTTTCTTTGAAATCAGTGGGCCCTCAGCGGTTTTCCAGATAATGATGTAGTAGTCTGACTTTTACACTTCTGAAAATTCCATGTTCAACATTCTCATGTGTTCAACTTATCCTTTTTCTGCGGCTTTACTTTTGGTTTACAATCTTTAAGGTAAATACTCCCTGAATCACAAGTATTGTATTACTGACATATAGACAGAATGCATATTTCAATTTATTGATTTGTGCCACTAACCTCTGCTTTAGAAGATTTCTTCATTTATCTAAGCAACTGACTGTTTCTTCAACACATCTAGTATTTATTGAATTTGAGTGAAGAAACTTACTGAACATTGTTATTTTTTCTGGTGTGTTACCTAATATCATGAAGTTATTTGACAGCAACCCATTAAAATATAGCACAGGTATACATGTAAGGTGGGTGGGAAGAGTGTAAAGAATGGGAAAATATAACTAGATTTGTAGTTTAACAGAAAACTTGTTTTGTTTTGATGTGACTCCAGAAGGTGTGAATTTTTCCGCCTCTCTAATAGCACTCCTGCTGCACAAATTGTAAATTAAGTTTATTCCTCAACAAGTATACTGTCAGGGAATTGCTCTCAGGGCAGTGAAGCCTTTTGAAGACTCTTTCTATTTTCAAAATCTGAGTAATCTCACAATGATAGGCTGCCAGTCATGTTTCACTCTTTTTCCTACCCAGTGTGGAGAGGCTGTCTAAATGTGTGGAATAGGTGCACACAACATGTTACCTTACCATTTACTGATGAAAAGAAAGCAGTTTGCGAGGCTGGTTATGAAAAACTTGTCTCTTATGTATCCACCACATTATGCCAATATCTTTCTTATATAACTATAATATTTCAGGATGTTATAACTACAGATGAACAGTTCAGATGAACTAGAACTTTATCTTAAACTTGAAATCTATAAGCCACAGACTTCCTAATGGATACGACATTTTTGTTTTAATAAATGAAATTCTATATACCCTAAATATCATGTAATGGACCATGTTATTCAGTGCACCTCTAAAACTGTGAGAATCTAATATTTCAATTTAACTACAAGGCTTTTGTTTTTCTTTTTTTTTTTTTTTGGATTTCAGAACTTCTCCTCTAATCAGTTCTTAAAGTGCTTTGTATCTTTTGCATTAGACAACTTCATAACTTCATTATATTATTATGCTTTCATTTTTAGATTTGTTGGATTATTTTGGGTTTTCATAATTTTTGAAAAAATTTAAAGAATGATAGCAACAAGAACCAATGCAGAAGCATTGAAATGTATTTCTCATGGATGCATAAAAAGTATAAAGATTATACTTTTAACAAAGATTATATAAAAATAAGTTGTATCTATTAGTATAATATATTAAAATGAATATTATACTGTATATATTAGTTTTCATAAAGATCGATATATTTTGCAGTATTTCTGTATTTCTGAAGTAGAACACATGGAGCACTGTGTTTGTTCTATCAGTATTCCTTAAAAAAATGTAACTGTGATCTGTTCTGAAACTTAACTTGGGTTCCCAGTTGTAAAAGATATCATTTCACTCTATACCAAGCTGGAAGACAGTTATACTTCCTACATATTATCATAAATTACTAATTTGGCTAGACCAAGTGTCTGCTATCTGACACATACACAGCTTTCTGGGTTTTTTTCTTTACTGTCTTAGTTTGAAGCAAGACTTAAAAAAACCTGTCAGCACCAACACAGCAAAGAGCAAAAAACAAGGGAATAGGAAACTTGACAATGCTTCTATTGCATTGGCAAATTATAAGTAAGCTCTTAGGAATAAATAACCCATAGGACAAACATCAAAGTCAGCACAAAAGAGTGTTCAGAATGAAGTTCATTCAAAAAATATTTTTATAGACTTAGAGAATGATGCAAATAGAAGAGAATACACACTAGCAAGCACACTAAAAAAAAAAAAAAACCACAACCCACCCCCAGTAAAAAGGAAGCTAGAGTATTGTCTTTATATGTTTCCACTGAAAGTATTCTATAGTACAAATGACCATACAGCATGTTCTGAAGCTACATATGTACCATACACACCACAAAAAGATGGACTTTATTTTCCAAGGTATTTTCTCATGTTGTAGATAAATTATAATTACTGTTTTAATTAACTAATAAAGAGAAGTAACTTCTTCACCTTTGGGACAATACAAAACGCATCCTAAGCAGAGAGAATCATAGAATCCTTTATGTTCAAAAGACCCAACCATTAACCTAATACTGCTAAGTCCACCACTAAACCATGTCCTTAAGCACCACATCTACATGTCTTTTAAATACCTCCAGGAACAATGACTCTATCACTTCCTTGGGCAGCCTGTGTCAATGCTTGACAACCCTTCCAGTGAAGAATTTTTTCCTAATATCCAATCTAATCTTCCCTGGCACAACTTAAGGCCATTTCCTTCTGTCCTATCACTTGTTACTTAGGAAAAGAGACTGAGGTCCACCTCACTACAACCTCCTTTCAGGTAGTTATAGAGCATGATAAGGTCTCTTCTCAGCCTCCTTTTCTCCAGGCTAAACAACCCCAGTTCCCTCAGCCACTCCTCATAAGACTTGTGCTCTAGATCCTTCACCAGTTTCATTGCTCTTTGGATGCACTCCTCAATGTCTTTCCTGTAGTGAGGGGCCCAAAACTGAACAAAGTATTGAGGTGCCAAGTACAGCAGGACAATTATTTCCCTTGTCCTGCTGGCCACACTATTTCTGATGCAAGCCAGGATGCTATTGCCACCTGGGCACACTGCTGGCTCATATTCAGCTGACTGTCAACCAATATCCACTGGTCCTCTTCTGCCAGGCAGATTTCCAGCCACTCTTCCCCAAGCCTGTAGCATTGCATGGGGTTATTTTGACCCAAGTGCAGGGCCCAGCACTTGGCTTTGTTGAACCTCATACAGTTGACCTCGGACCAACGATCTAGCGTGTCCAGATCCCTCTGCAGACCCTTCCTACCCTCAAGCAGATCAACACTTCTGCCCAACTTGGTGTCATCTGCAAACTTACTGAGGGTGCACTCCGTCGTCTCATCCAGATCATTGATGAAGATATGGAACAGAACTGGTTCCAATACTGAGCCCTGGGGAACACCACTCATGACTGGCCACCAGCTGGATTTAATTCCATTCACTACAACTCTTTGGGCCCATCTATCCAGCCAGACTTTTACCCAGCAAAGAGTATGCCTGTCCAAGCCATGAGCAGCCAATTTCTCCAGGAGAATGCTGTGGGAAATAGTCTCAAAGACTTTACTAAAGTCCAGGCAAACAACTTCCACAGTCTTTCCCTCATCCACTAAGTGGTTCATCTTGTCATATAAGGAGACTGAGTTAGTCAAGCAGGACCTGCCTTTCACAAACTCATGCTGATTGAGCCTGATCACCTGCTTGCCCTGTACATGCCACATGATGGCACTGAAAATGATCTGCTCCACAACCTACCCCAGCACTGAGGTCAAACTGATAGGGCTGTAGTTCCCCAGATCCTCCTTCCAGCCCTTCTGGTAGATGGGTGTGACATTTGCTAACCTCCAGTCAACTGGGACCTCCCTGGTTAGCCAGGACTGCTGAAAAATGATGCAAAGTGGCTTGGTGAGCACTTCCACCAGTTCCCTCAGTACTTTTGGGTGGATCCCACCTGGCCCCATAGACTTGTTTGTGTCTAAGTGGTACAGCAAGTTGCTAACCATTTCCCCTTGCACAATGGGGGCTTCATTCTGCTACCCATCCTTGTCTTCTAGCTCAGGGGCCTGGGTGCCCTGAGAACAATTGTTCCTACCATTAAAGGCTCAGGCAAAGAAGGCGTTAAGTACCGCATCCTTTTCCTCAGCTTTTGTCACTATGTTTCCCCCCACATCTAATAAAGGATGGACATTCTCCTTAGCCTTTGTCCTTAAACAGTTGTTTGCTTTTGTCTTTCTAGAAGACAAAATACAATCTCACAATATTACCGATTTTTTCTTGACACACCTGAAAAGTTGTTCCTACGGCCATACCAATGTATGAGCTAACAGCTTTTGGAAAGTGTGAATATCACTGTAGCATTTACTACTTATTCACCATAAAGAAAAGAGAAGCATGTTGAGTGGAGAAAAATAATGACCACCACTTGTAATAACAGCTACAAATTGCTGAAAACTGGAGACAGATTTTTCTAAGAGAAACTTATTATTTTATTAAAATATCTTCTTTGACCTTAACACCAAAGACCATGTAAAACAACCTGTTTCCAAAGCCTGAAATCTCACAGTAATAACATAGAGAAGTTTCTGGATCTTCCTTGCTGTCTGTAAGTTGTCCAGAAAATTTTAGTGTCTTTATGTGTAAAACCATAGACTAGGATTTACCTAAACGAGTAATCTCTACGATTTTCTTGATTCAGTTGCAGGGAGTGCATGTGGCTGGACAGGAGAGGGATTTGCTAGCAGATTTCTTCTTGACTTGATAATTCACTCTTCTTTTTAATAGTTTCAATCTGTTCACCTTCAGGTTATACTGTACATCCACCCACAAACTCATCCACTTGGTAAAAGATAGGTTTTGTTGGCTTTCTAAGAAATGGCTTCAACCTGTTCCCAGACAATGGTTGATCTGAGTTTGTTGTTCTGTAGCTGTATGTCAGACTTCTAAAAATGAATAGGAAAGATTACTAGAGTGCTTGAGTGCTTATAGTAAATTTCATTACCTATATAGGGCAAAGTAGGCTAAACAAAAAACACATATCTTGGGAAAATCTTCTTCCCATGGGTTCAGGAATGCTGTTTAACAATTTTAAAAATCTGGTGGTTTACCAGCCACCAGATTTTTGTTCACCAGTGTTCCCACTCCACCTATTGCACTCTCTAGGTCTTTCCATTGCCTGTGAATGGCCTTGCCTCTTTTCAGTGCTGACCTGGAGAAACAGGATCAATGATATGAACTGGGAGTTGCAAGTACCACAGTACAGTGGGCAGTGGATCAGTCCTTTTCCTAGTCTTTTATTTCAGATCCCAAGGATGAGCTAAAGTTTGGCCATCTTTAACTGGATTACTCATATGCATGGTGATAAGCCAGCAAACAAGAGGACAATGGAACCCAGAAACACTTTTTCATGTATTAGGATAAGTGATATTCTTTTTCAAGGCCATTGTTAAGTGAAGAAGTGTCATTAACTAGTCAGTTCCCAATGTTCTAGGCTGGAACACAGTATAATGGAGTGAAGTGGAGAGTGAAGTCACAATTGTTTTATAGTGTCATTTCTGTCTAGAAGATCAGATTTTACTTTTCTTGTAGAAGTAACAAATGTAATGTTTGCTTGGACTAAAACACTGAACCCACGATGAATGTATATTCCATAAGAGATCATGAGGTTTACTTCTTTCCTGCTTCTTAAATTCCTTCCATAAGAGATTTGCTTACAGAGATAAAGAAGGCTTTCCGATAGATATTAATGTTCTCATACTTATTTTACAGCCAGCAACTGGTAAAATTTCATTTTATGAACTGTTGTGTTATCATGACTGCTAGCTTTAAATTCATCTGTTCATTGACAATATAACAATTCTGTGTTAAACAGTCTCCCTGTATAGGCTTAGATAGTCATGTCTCTCCTGCAGCCTTAAAGGTCTTACTTCATAGGTATTAGATTCCATCTTTTGGCACCTCGAGTAGCTAACCATCTCTTGCTAAATAAAAACAATACCTCTAGCTTCCTAAGGAGCCCTTTTGCACTTCACAGAGGTATATTTGCAGGGTCAGATGTATGGGAAGGGGGGAAGTGCAACTGTCCCTGATCCGAGCCTTGAAATCCAAAGTTTGACCAGAGGTTTCAGAAGTCATTGGTCAAAGTAGTAAGACAGCTTGTTCAAAAATCATGACAGAGAAAATGACCTTGAAGTCAAAAAGTCACTATCTAAAGTCATCTAACCCTCTTGTGAATTGATCACTAGTTAAGTTACTGTTAGAAATACTGTCATCATTCTTGTCCTCTAAGTAGATAAAAGTTCTCACAACTCTGTCATTAATTTATGCATAAACTCTGGTTCTTTTCAATAAAAATGATAATTTTCATGAAGCTGAGAGAAAAAGAACTGAATTCTGAACTGTGACTGTGTGCATCGGGAATACATTTATCTGAAGTGGCAACGTGCAAATCAGTAGAAACATATCTTCATGTGTAAATACATAAGTTTACTCATGCTGTAGCAGTTTTTAGTAAGTTTTATTCAGTTTTGAAAAAATCTTATGGATATGCTTGTTCCATTATTTTAAAATAGTATTTTATCTGGATTTTGGGGGAATTAGAAATACACAGAATTTCTGTTCTGTGAGAAAATTTAATGAAATGTAGGGTTTATCAAGCTTTAAATAATAAAGACCTTCTTTTCCATGCATAGATTTTTTTTTCACTGTGACTTGTCATCTGACTAATTCTCACATAGGTCCCAGTAAAAATACACATGGACTATTTTCTAGAACAAAAGTGTATTTATTAGAAAAGACAAGAATATGCTCAAAAATCAAGTGATTTTTATAAAGCAGCTGTGTGTTTCAGAGATAATAAAAATATATTTTTAAATCATATGCAATGGCTCTTCTGTGATTTTCTTTTATTATAATAATGATTCCTAATATTACTCTGAGATATTTTTCATCCCTACAATAGTAGTAAATAATTAAATTTGCCTTACTTTTTATAAGTTGACATTTTTTATTTTCATGCTATTTATTATTACACATTGTAGCTTGCAGGACTTATAAAAATTCTTTATATCAAGACATCACATTTAAGGTATTTCTAAAAAAAAATAATAAATATTCTCATATTCAGTTAAATAAAAAACTATAGGCATCTGCAAATTGAACTAATAGGAATAGTTTTGCAATTACAGAATATTCTCAGAACAGTTTCTCTTCATAAACATGCGTTAAAAAATATGATGAATCTCCTGTAGATGATACATGGATACTCTTGAATGTTTTCTGTATTGCATTGTTATTATGCATTCTCCTTTTGCAGGTACTTCTAGCTTAATTTTCAGAATAGGGTCAGCCATAAAATGTGTATACATGTAATTAATTTTGTCCTCATGGATAACAAAGTGCATACCAAGAAACGGTTGTGATAATTCTGTCAGAAAAAAACAGTCCAACAAAACCTTTNCCCCCTTTTCTTTTTAAACTAGTTACACTGGATTATGGTATCTGCTGTAAAAGCTGTTAAGATTATCTGTTTCTATTCTTCTTCCCCCTCTTTTTTTTCTTAATAAGTGACAAAATTTTTCCTACTACTACAATTCTTGTTCTCCTAGAAATATGGTACAACTGTAATAAAGTAAGACAGAAACACAATAGTTTCACTAATCAAATGAACACAGTTCTCATTTTATCCCTACAGTTCCTAGATATACATTCAGATACAGAGTTTTTTGTGGTTTTTTTCGTTTTGCTTTTGTGTGTCTTTATTCCCCC